>JAZHYW010026735.1:0-295587 GCA_037355805.1 Ixodes ricinus
ACCAGCCGCACCTGAGTCCAGGGAGCGACTCCCTTGTGCGCCGCCTTTGATCCGCCTTATGAAGGTGGCGCAAGCGATGTGCGCGTGGCCTGCGTAACGTCGCCGCCACGCAAGAACAGTTCCCCCTGTTCCCTGTAGACGGGCAACCGGGCTGAAGAGCTGTCAGGGTGCTGACAACTTCAAGTACTGTCTACCAAATGAAGCTCAGTCAGTGCTAAACCTTAAAGTAAAAATGAGACATCCGCAGTA
Source organism: Ixodes ricinus (assembly GCA_037355805.1). Lineage (NCBI taxonomy): Eukaryota > Metazoa > Arthropoda > Arachnida > Ixodida > Ixodidae > Ixodes > Ixodes ricinus. The sequence goes on from JAZHYW010026735.1 coordinate 250, forward strand.
CGTCATTGACTGAAAAACAAAAAAAAAAGTACAAGAGCAATTAGGCACGCACATGTTGAGTGATGAATTAACTCACTTCAGTGAAAACAGATGTCGCTTTACATTTGGCTAGCAGAAGTTTCCTATCGGATCAGAATTATGTACTTTGTTGATACCATAAAAAAATATAAAAAAAACTTCGAATGTAATTTGGTACATTTTGTGATAGTTAATAATTTACTCAATTACCTTCCATTTGAGCATGGTCAAATCTACTCAGATCACTTCTGAGGCTAATACTCATAACTAAACTTAATTACCTCCTTCTACTGAATTGTACATGTCTGCCTTCCCGCCTGTCCCGCTGCTGTTTCGTAGCTTGCGCTGCGTCCACGTTGCTTTCCTTCCCTTTGTCGCTCGGGTGCTCGTCATTCGGCCGCGGCTCGCTCACCGTCAACCACGCACATCGTCTATTTGGTTATTCTACCCAGTAACTGCCTTTCATTTCCCTTTCCAAAAACTTCCTCGGCGCTCCCAAGCACAGCCAACCTTGAAAATCCGGCAGGCCAGGACAGGCCCGCTCTCCCTTTCTCTGTCTTTCTCGCCCCTTCAAACGATTTCGCCCTCAGAGCTATACAGTGTAAACAAGTCCGCATAGCGCCATGATCAAACATGTAAACAATTTGACTGAGCTGGTAAGCAGTTTGACCAAATCTGTGAGCAGGTTCAAACCTGTCCACCACGCCGCTATGCGGTATAAACAGGTCCGCATACCGCCATGCTCAAACCTACAGGCATTTTGAATAGAGCGACGAAAAGTCTCATCGAAGCAATGGGCAGTTTGGTTGTACCGCTAAACCGAGTTCTAAATCTGTTTCTGTTATGATTAAAAAGGCACCGATATGAACCTGACTGAATTTGAAACATTTCTTTTTTTGTTCCGTAGAGGCCAATCGCAAATTGTGCCTCTCCGTCCGTTCGTGCTTGTATTTTTTGCTAAATTTAGTGGGAATCTGACTTGACGCAACTCAACGTCACATTGTCTATGCAAAACGTGTATAAACTCACTTTTCATATTATATACATCAATTCAGTTTCTCCGCTACATATAGTGTGAAAATTAACCGCACATGACATAAAGACCAATCTTGTTTTCCAGGTAAATTTTGTAGGAAAAATCGATGTCACGTGACCTGTGTCAATATACAACAATTCAGTTTTCCCGCTAAATTTACCGAAAACCTCCCATGACACACCAATCTCTCCGCTTACACACATCTCGCGATGCATTGCCGTGATTCCGGATGCCAACCCATTTTCACCAACGCGACAGTGATATTCCGACACAAGCACAAACTACCCCGAGATACGATGAAGACGTACTACATAACACAAAACGGATACTTGTGTGTGAGCCAGCCCACAGTGACTTTGACGAGCAGTGAGATCAACTTTTTGGATCTTGGATAACTCGGCTGGTTTTGTGTTTAGTGAAAGAAGAAGCGCGTGGGCCATGGAGGGGCATGCCTGCACAAGCAGCAGCACCATGTCTAATTTTAATTTTTAATAGAAACAGTTGCTAGTTCAGCGCTTGTCCCGTGTTTTCTCCTCTCTCTCTCCTTGCCCCAGTCACGCTGTAAGTTACGATGAATACCAATCTTCCTCTCCTCCTACTTTTCTTATCTCTCCTTCCTCCCTTTTTCCGCATAATTTTTCAGGCGGCCTGCCCATTGCTTTCTTTCCCCTTGGTCATTCTCCCTCTCGCCTCGATCCCCAGCAACTTCTTTCTCTCTCCCCATCCCTCCCTGCCCCCTTCTATCTCTCTGTCCCCATTATCTTTCGGTGACAGCCCTCATAATCTGTTTCATTCGTCATGCTACACATCATTTCAGTTTCCCCATTCCTCTCTCCCGTTTTCCTCCCTCACCCAGTACATCTCCTCACCGCCTTATATTGCTTTCTTTCTCCCCCAGTAGTCTTCTCTCCCCTTGATCTTTTACTGTTGAAGTGACACGAATTCAGTTTCCCTAATTTGCTAAAAATATACGTTCTTCACAGCCGGGCCGAGTGTTTAGTGGATTACACACGATCGAAAAGAGATCTTCTAAATTTTGTATTTCATGCATCTGATGACATTGAAGTTAATGTTCGTTGCCATTTTTAAAGCCTACAACGAATTTTAACATAACAGCATTCGCATATTTTTTCCCGCCCGTATAAGCAAAATAACCAAAAGAATAAAAACAAATATTTAAATTACGTACGAAATTTCAAACTATATTTCAGCGCTCCATTGTAAGAAAATTGTCAACACCGGGAAGTCAGGATAGGTGATTTTAGCACCTCCTGTGCTTGAGCCTTTTGACAGTCAGAACGCGTGGAACGGTGTGCATCTACGTTTGTTGATATAGACTTTATTCCTGCTCTCTGGTAGCAACAATTATCGCGGAAGGAAACGCAGATGTGCACAATTTGTTTTCCTCGGGGTCATCAATCCCTTCATTTGTTTTCCGGGCATTGAAATACGAAATTTGTTTTCAAAGGATTTTGAACTCGAGAAGTAGTAAACACTGTGCATAGGTGGATATTTTGTGCGGGTATACAACTCGGAGTTTGTTTTCTGTTTTGCTCATAACAAATATCTCAATAAACGCACACCGCAATTCACTTCTTGTCGTTTAATTTTTTATCTAGTAACAATGACCTGAAAAAAAAGTGGTGCTGAGTGGTGTTTTTTTTTTTAAATCAACATTGGCGTAGTTGCAGAAAGAAGCAACCGTTTTGTAAGAGACTTGGGAAACAATACGCAGAAGTTTTGAATGAACGACGACAACTCAGTCCTTAATTATCACTCTTTGTCAGAAAGGTGCCCACAAAAAGACGTCGTTTTTAAAATGTACAACCTAAAAAGGCCCTGAGCAATAACGATGTCTCTTTCTGCGCCAATGCCGCGGTGTTTCTTTTTTTTTTTTTTAATCCCAAATATGTGTTTGCCCGGGGAGAATCTCGACGACAAATCGCCTCAAAGTTATGGATATTTTCTTATGGATCAACGCTTTAAGATACGCACCTTTCAAAATATGGTAAATATTGATACGTAGAAGAAGAAAAACCGCGCGACAAGGCAGAGGCCTGGAGCACGTCACAGCATTTGCATTGGCGGGCAGTCAGATTAAAACCCAATGTTGAAAACCACCCCCTTGGCTTTGCTCCTTAGCGCAAATCTTCACATCGACGTAACATCTTGGTAAAGGTGCTGGAGTATTTGCTGCCAAGCACTCGGTGTCTCCACCATGATTCTTCGAAGCAATTGTCTGCTGTCCTAGCAGGAAAGGAATATGTTGCCTGGATATTTAGTCACTCGTGAAAACCGAAACTATTACGAAATAAAAAAAGTACATCTTGCTGCATTTGGAGCAGTCGGTAAATTTAGACAGTACATCTTTGGACGTACCTTGAAGCTCATTATGGATCACCACAAATTATGCTGGTTAGCGAGCCTAGAAGGTCTTTTCGGAAGTCTAAGACGCCGGACATAATTCCGTAGAGTTTCGGCAGCAATGAGAGTTTATTATGTAAAGTGTGTTTCGGCAACCTCTTAAACAATTTTATTGAACGCAAACTGGGACTGCTTTGTGTTAATTTAAGAGCACTTCGAATATCGTGCGTCTATGTTTGAACCCCAGGGAACGACGAAACTGCATCTGTATGCATAAACCGTTTCCTCTTGTTGCAGGGGCTGCCCAAATGTCTAATTAAATGGTATTGGACACAAACCAACACCGCTTTGTGGTAACTGAAGAACAGTTCTAAAATCAAGTACTAAGGTTTGAAGTGTGTAGCTACATCTAATGCCAAGCCCTTTGTTTTGCAGGCTTAAGACTCACCTCTTTTTATTGCTTTTATCGCCTGGGAACCTTTCTGGCATTAATAGCCAAAATATATATATATATTTTTTTCGATTCTGAGCAGTTTTATGATTATGGTTCTACGTCCCGTTACTGTTTAACCTGACTACACATTGTCACGTGAAGTCTGAATGTCACGTAATGTCACGGTGTCACTTCACGTTATGACATCAAGTGACTCATGGTGTACCAGATGTGATTAGGTCACGGGGCGTCACTGTGCGACGTGACTTGACATGATAATGTCACGTCAAGTTGTCAGCTGACGCCAGGTGACGTGATGTGCGGGGCGACGTCATTGCGTGACGTCATTGTGGAAATTTCTGGCGGAAAGCCGAAAATTGTCCGCGTCCATATGCAGTCAATGGAGCGAAACACGCTAAGTGTCCCACTAACTGATATCGAAGTAAAAAAAAGCAAGTTCAGTTACAGTGTATCTCTAGATAGACGACTCGTTTGTAACCAACTGCCGGAAATAATTCATCTCTGCGCGACCTTTACCGCCATTACATTTACCTAAATTCATCGAAAATAGTTAAACAGATTTTTCAGCTGATTTATATTACATCTTACGTTATGTTGATATCATTCAATCATTCTCGTGTGCACTTCTTTACAACAAGCCCGGTAAAATCTTCCTTTAAGAAATTGCATTAAATTAGCTTCAAGACAAACACAAGAAATGCGGACAACCAAACAATGGAACACCAATGGCTGCAAGGCCTGAATCATACATGGAAACGGAATAAAGTTCATCAGAGATAAGACGAAAGCACATCTCAGAACTGCCGCTGAACTCGCTGAGACTGTTCTACCAGGTTAAAAAAGCAAACAAATGCCAACTGATGGGAATAAGAATTAAGCACGACAGCATAAACACCATTTACTGATCGAAACAACATCTCCTTTGAAGTCGGAACAGGTCAATCGACTAGGGCGTGTGCTCGGATTTAAACTGGTATTCAGAAATTTGTTAACCGTTTTACTATTCTAAGCGAAAATGAACACCAAATAAAAGCCGAAGAAGTGGGAAGAGTGAATTTACATGAGAACATCGATAGGCCTACAACATTAACTCGTCCGCATTTTCCTATCGGGGACACCACCCTCCCGTGCTTCCATTGCAGGTATAAGAAACGTTAAGCATCTAAAAAGACGAAGTCTCTCAAAGTAGTTGGAGTCAAAATAAATAGCTTGTGAACATCTTTCCGAAGAGATAGCAGAATGAGTACTCTCAGCAAATATGTCTCTTTTAAAAAGGCAGCCTGTCACAAAAAGAGTCCGGCATACGAAGAAAACCTAGTTTACAAAAACGAATACTGCGTTCACAGTACAATTTTCCCGGCCCAATTTTAGTAGAGTCTATCCCTCTTTTAATGGTACAGACTCTCGGCAGACCATTGCTGCAACATTGACTGTACGGTCTTTAGTAGGCAACATTTGTATTCTTTCCCACGAACAAAGATTTATTAACCAATGCAGTTAATTTAAAGTTAAGTATAAATGCAATCTTGACCCAGGTTTAGATACACAAAAAAGAGACATTGAAATTGTAGTACGAAAATGCATTACTCATTTTTGGTAATCTTAAAGAAAAAAAAATAGCGTAAGGTCTATCACAATTGCCCTATGGATGTATTCGTATTGACGAAAACCTCCATTGTCATGCTGGCTTTTTTTCTTCTCAAATATAATTTTGTTATACTAACTTTAAATAGACGATACTGAAGCGAGGTAAACAAATGAGAAATCTTGAAAGGGATACTATTACTCGTTTAACATTAGGCCCCACCAAAGCAAACACTACGATCTCATATAGTCAATCAGGGAGAGCCAAAAGTGCAATTTCAGGCGCTCATTTTCTTTGTGCGTTTGTGATAACTTGTGCTAAAACAACCACGCAAAGAAATGGTGCAGCCTCACGGTGCATTCCATGGGATTGAATGATTTAGACGGTCATAGCAGACACACAAAGTAGACTAGCGCCGTGATCATACACTTGTGTCGCTGCTCAATTGACTCCATGTAATTGGATGGTCGGCCGAGAGACCTAATTAAGGACGAAGTGGAAATGTCTGCAGAGCCATCTAAATGCTAAATGCACAAGGATAAATAAACGACAATTAATGCTTCAACTAAAGCCGGAGCACACTAGCAGTGTTAAATGATGTAGAGGATTCTATTGGCTTTACCTTTACCTTGATTCCGAAACAGCATTTTCGACGTGATATAAAGTATTTTTTTATGTTTCATATTCGTTTTATTGAAGTTTCTCTTTGTACTTAGAAACTATATTTTACCCTACAATGTGCATAAGTTTTCTGAATTCGACAACACGGCTACTGGCGAGCCCTGGAGCCAGCTTTCCAATGCTGAAAAGATAGAAACTCCTGCGTCCATACGCAGATATGTTCACGGAAGTATTGGTCAGAATTCCCATACTGTTGTATGAAATCGAGGCTTGGGAAGCCCGATCACGTCGATATTAATTCCAGGTTTTCCTTCACTTTCAATATGAGTACTGACTGCAACGCTCTGGATAATACTGGATACCCACTCTGGGACGAATCCTCGGTGGTGCTGAGACTCCCCAGCACCAGCAAGAATAACCAAAGACTGTGCATTTTGGCGTCATCAGAGTGAGATGCATTAAGGACTTTAAGTGTGCACGAGTGCTAGTTCAGAATTTGCTAGGGGTCCAGTCAACATGTCAGAGGAAGCTCGGCATCGGGCTTGGGTTAAATTTCTGAGTAGGATTCATCTGACTGCGATGTTGCTTCATGGGAAAAAACGTCCGCGGGCCTCGATTATTTTCTGTGGTGTTTTCCTCCCCCGTCGCCTTGGCTATAAAAAAGGCGCTTGTTGTGCTCGATATAAAATATTGCATAGCGCCAGGCTGTTCACAGGTTTCATCAAACAAGCGCCACTATCCTGTCTCTATATTCTTCTTCCCTTGTCTTTGCGCTATTTTTACCAAGATTCATACGATGTATTTCAATGGGGTAAAATAGTTTGATGAAATGGTTCATTATTTGTCTAGAGCAGTGGTTGTCAACCACCGATGTTTCGCGGACCCCTTGTGAATCGGCAAAGATTATGGAGGAGCCCGTTCGTAGTGAGGGGAGGGAAAGTCATACGTTAAATACAATAATGGTTTAATAAATTCATTTAACTAAGGTATAGTGCAAATCAGACCTTTCTTATTGACATTCACACGAGGAAACTCGCCCCAAAACTGAAACATTTCTTCTCTACCTGTAGAAAAAACAAATTTGATTGCCGGGCTTCACTGATGCGGCAGGGCTCCGCAGACCCCTAGAATGCCTTCGAAGGAACCCCCAGAGGTCCGCGGACCCCTATTTGAGAACTACTGTTCTAGAGTATATACTAATTTGTTGAATGAAATTACGATGAGTACCAGTTTCGATGCAGTAAATATTTTTGGTGATCATAATGCATATTTCCGGCTTACATAAATAAGTAACGGAACGTTTATCTCTGTAGTATCTCATTCATTATTGGTGGCTCATTTTAAGGCGTGTTCAATTCTTCGTAATAATTTTTGTTGCTGATGTATTCGCATGTCTCGCATACGAGTGTTTTGTAGGATGCCTTAATCGCATGAATATTGCTATCGAATCGTTTAAGAGTCACATACAGATTATGAAAAACAATATCAAAGAATACCAGCTGTTTTATGAACAGAGGTTTCGACAGGATTTTTTAATATATATATGACCTAAAAACATCAGGTCGCTAAATATGGGTTTATTATATCTCGGCGTCATGCCTTACCAAAAAACTCATTTGAAAATTTGCTGTTAAAATCAGTTGTCCACAAAACAGCTTTAAGTAGGTCATAATTCTCTTTTATATACTGCCAATATTCAAGCGGAAAATTGTGGATAATGAAGTGTGAAGAATTACGTTGAGCAACGTGAAAACATATCGTCAGAATTTTTTTACGGTGATAGCGTTAACGCACTCCTGTCGCAGAAAAGGTGGCCTCAGTGGCGTAAAGAAAAGATGGCGTCGATGGTGGGAGTCGAATCCTGATTGGACAAAGGGCCATGACGTCACAGCCACTTGAACCCGCGCGGGAATTTCAAACAACCCGCAACGCTCACATAAACCTGACGTTACACGTCGAATGAAAGTGATTAAAATAACATGGCATGTAATGCGAAATAAATATTGACGCATGTCTCAAATGATTTAACTCCATAAATTAATTCATTTTCCTTAAAAAAGAACTTCAATAATCTAAGGAGGGATTCGAACCCATGATTCTTTTGTTGCAACGCAGACATGCTACTGACTAGGCCTCGGAAGGCACGCTTGCACGGCGAACGAGAAAGCAATGCGAACTTGGCATGAGAACGCTATTTCGTTCCACTTTTAAAGGCAAAGTTTAAGCGTCCTTCAAGTTTTAATGATTAAATACTTTTTTTTTTTTTGAGGAGGGGGGGGGGGAGGGGCGAGAGAGAAGCGCGAGCATACCATCGAGCAGAGAACATGTCCGTCCAGTAAAAAACCCAATAAAATCATTCTTACGCGAAATCGCGAACAAGATTCTACTGTATATTGCATTGGCAGACAGAATCGAATGTTTAGCACATCACCGGTCAATAAAAGGATGACTAAACGACAGACCACTATACACAGAAGTACCCAGTTAGCATGATAATGCAAATTTCATGTTTGCCTGTTTCTCTCTTGAAACTGAAATGCTGCGATGATATTTTTTATGATCAATATCGTTCATCCTTTCTACCAACGAACGTAACAAGGAGAATCAGAGGTCATTCAAGATATTTCTTAAATTCATTTCAAACGAGTTCGCCACGAAACTACAAAACTGTGATTTGGAGGTAATGGTAAACATTTTGCTCGATCTTTCACCTATCGTCCTTTCAGGCAGACGATATCTACAAATTCAGGTAACATATGTCTTTATATACGAAAATAATATACCAGCAGTTTTATATATAATCATATCGGTGCACTTTGAAACAGTATTTTTCTGTTCGACTCTTCACATTTCTTATGAAGGCCAATATCTGGATCAACTGAATTACTTCAAAATTTATAAAAACAAATTACGCTTGAATAAAAATGAAGACAGATTTGATGCTAAACCGAGCATGGCATCCAATGCCGAACACTACAATCAACAGAAGGAAACGGGAACTTCTAAAATCGGACCGATGTTTTATAGCATATTTTATATTTTAATACGTTAAGCAACTTGATTTTTGCAAGCTCTATATTTGTAGAATTTTACTGTTTGTGGGGTTCCCCAATCTTTCGGGGGCCCAACATTTCTAGAATGGGACAGACGTTAAACGTTTTGGTGATATTTTTAAGGTCTTGCAATTCGCAAGAATTTGGTACTCGCTAAAATAAAGTCCCTTACAGTACCGCATTTTTTAATTTTTTTAATAAAACAAGTTGATAAATTTATGGGTTTGCAAAAAATGAAAATACAAGGATAATTCCAGTTTGTGGCATTTTTTTTAATAACATAACCTACTAAATTTATGGGTTTGCGGAAAGAAATATAAGGATAATTCTAGTTTATTTTGCTTTACGTCCATCACGGTGGCATCTTGACATTTAAGTTCAGAACACACAATATTTATTTGCCCTTATTACGACTTCATTTTTATGGCTAAGTTAAGGCTGGTTTTGCAAGTTTGTATGAATGGATATTAAGCAAAACTAAAGTATAAAGTTATACTATTCTTCACAAAAAATATTGAATGCACAACCTCACGCAGCTTTCATTTCTTAGTGTAATATTAGGCGCTCTCGCCGTAAACATTAAATACATTCCGTTTTGTTGTTGAAGAAATTTGGTGACAACTCTAATTGTTTAGATATGTGAAATTCTTCATTGATAACGACCAATGTCCAATTCAGATGTGCAGGTTTGTCAATCGATTAAGTCAGTCTACTTAAGATATAATTCGAGTTAAAGCAAATATTTATAGCAAGTCGCAGAGCTCTCTTTCAGTAGTGACTTCACCTCACAGGAAATATGTAAAGAGGTCGAATTTATTCCTAGTGCATTGATACAATTTCCGCAAGAAGATTTTCTACGCTTTTTGGAGAGTGAGTGTCTGATACCTACACATCGAGACATCCGAGATAACTCTTGTTAGGCCCATTTTTAGGTCTTGTACATATTTGGTTGCATTGGCTAGACGTAAAGGTTTTGGTTAATCACAGCTGGTTGCCATAAAACCGAGAAAAAAAGTGGGTCAGGTTTGATTAAGCAAGTTGTCGGAGCTCGAGTCATAACCTCTAAATATTTCCGGTTTATTTTTCCGGAGGAGAGGAGGACTTTAAGGAATCCGACACCGGTTGACGCAATTGATTGAATAAAAGAAGGAATAAAACCAAGTGTTACATACGCTCAATAATTAACTGAATTGTATCCTCTAAAAACACATTTAATTTAGTATATGTTAAGTGACTTTAATTCTTTTTATTTTCATATCTTTTCTCTAATATTATTCTTATGAATCAATTTGAAAAGTTGCGTAGGCCGTTACCGCCAACTTCTCTATAATAGCGTAAGTGTAGCAGCAGAAAAATACATCTGATTTTGTTTTCATATACCCAACGTGGTTATGAATCTTTTTATAAAGGAGGCTTTTTACTGTCGGATATTTTATTCGGAGCGTATTTTGTCTAACTATTTATTGCACCAACTTCCATGCTCAAAAATACCTTCATCGTACAAAGCAAAAAAGGTATATGTACTTTGCACGTGGAAGTTTACACTGAAGGTGCATTAAACCCCGCAGATGTTTCTGTTTACCGTTTACAATGCAATTCTGACGTAAAACTGAGGCTGTTTTGGACCGCTGCTACATCCGGCTTTTTCTTTCCTGGAGGTATAAAATGCGCAAACATCGTCGTATATTCATTCAGATTCCTGTCAAAGGTACTACGATGGCGTTTAACGTGATTACCTTTCTTCAATTGGCCGTCTTTGTTGTCATTCTGTTTAATATCAAGTGAGTCCCTTTTCATCCAATCTGACCTTCGCTTCTCGCTCAAATATTACAATAACGGTGATATCATACCAGTTGCTAACATCAAAGCTTAATCCCTTCATACACCTTGTTGGACAAACGAGAATGCGTTATGCGATGTTGTAGGAAAATACAATGCACTGGCATTTTTAAAATTTATTGTATTTGAGATTTTGATTTAGTTTTGATTTGAATGTTACATTGTTCCTTTTTCGAGTTAATGTCGGCTCTGGGCACTAGGATAGGAAGGGTTTAATTCTTAATTATTTTCAGCTTAGTAATAAAGTTCAGGGCGATAAATAAAGAAGCGGATTATTACACTTTTTTAAGTCAACGAGGTAGCAAATTTACCTGTAGGTACATTATTATTTGTGCTTCCTCGCGTTTGGTCGCAAGATGCTGCGCTCAAACTTTTTCGTAACCAAAGGCACGATGCAGCACTTATCCTCATTCTGTGAATCATTTTCAAGCTTTTTGTGAGATCCACGTTTTCTATATTTTCGGGCACTGGCAGTTCATCTATAAATTACATACAGTAGCCAATTTTTATTTACGGCCTTTTTGAAAGTTTATTTTTAAAAATATCGAATAGTACAAAACTGTGTTTAAAGAGCACTGCAGTGAATTTGCCGTCCACAAATATTGTCATACAATTTGCGTGTATTACTAATGAAACGATCAATGTTTATTTCTTAAAACCTCAGGGCTCAACACATGTATATTGTAAATAACTACATTTATAGATTTTCCCAGTCAAGCAATACAACCAACATATCGACAGTCTGCTTCATAAGATTTTTTATGAGCAAATACCACGTGGTATGCAATCGGTCTAGTTATATTGGTGAAGTCAGTAAAATAAACACATAAAAATCAATAGAAGTGAAATATATGGATAAAACATTTTTATCTGGAATAATACACGAATAGCATGTTTAACAATAGCTTATGCTTACTTTAAATGTACTCGAAGATGTGATTTTGAATACCTAAAGATGAAGATATTTAACCCAGTGTTGCGGTTGAATATTTTAGAACATTAAAAAAGGCTTAGTTGTTTTCCTTTGCATTTATACTTTTATATACTAACGCCGTACGTGTAACATATAAAAAATAGAAATATTCAGCAAGGTGTTCGTAGCTCTTAATATAATCGAGATTGTATAGTAAAACAAAACGAATGGAATTAATTTTTTGAAAGAATACATTCAGAAAAAAATCGCATTCCAGCGTTGGGGATATAGAAATGTTGTGTCGTTAATGTCACTCTCACTGACATCAATTAATACCTTCATCGGAGCAATAATTAAGATAGAACATATATAAAGGTGTGTTTGAGTATAATTGAAAACAAGTACCAATATGGTGTAAGTCGCACGGCCGCCGTATGCGCCACGCATATATCAGATTCGGATGAAGCAACATCACGATAATTTAGCTAAATTAGTAAAATAGTAAAATTATTATTTTATTTTTTATTTTTTAGGGGGATGTGTTGCTATTTGCTACTAAAACCGAATATATTTAATTTATTCTTCTTTCAACTGACCTAAGGTATTTATCGATTTTCTTTCGCGTTTTGATGCCTAATTCTGAATTTTAACGAATAAAGAGGGCGGAAAATTGCGTTCTTAACAATTCATAAAAATGTGAGGTAGAAGTGTTGCAGTCGTCGTGATTCGTCAGTACCTTGGATACATCCCTTAGTGGATTCTCAAAATCAACATCGCAAGAACGAGATAATCAGGAAGCTGCTGAAATGTGTGCGTCCCCCTTGCACGGGTGATTTTTGATTGGAGTTCGGTACTTTTTTTAGATACATATTTTGCATTTGCGAGACCAAAGCGAGAAAATAGACCGATTAATTACTCAAAGACGGTTTGTATTTTCACGATAGTACAAATTAATTTACCTTCTACTTGTAAGTGCATCCCGTAGAGATATGACAGCATGACCACTAAAACCAAAAGGTTAATTCTTGAATCCAGTTAATTCACCAACTTACCGTGAAGGTTAGTCAATCGTGTAAATTCGTCGACTTTTACAGCTCCAGTAGGAAGTATGTATCCGTGAAACTCGCTTTTTTTAGAAACAAAGTTCAAAGCCACATCAAACAGTGCATACACTATACAACCTGTTTCTTTAGGATTGTGTGTTTGTTTAATATTATTAGCGAGAGATACACTAACGCGGTTCCTGCAGATGCGTTCTTCGCTAATGGAAAAAGAAAGATAGTAAAACAATTGTCACGATCTAGTCGTAAAAAGAGCTAAGAATTTTGTAATACCTTCCAGATTAGTGAATATAAACCCTTGTGCTTTTCAATAATTAGAATAGCGGGCGCCTATCATCCCATTTTTCTGCTCCTCCAGCCTTCAACCTGTAACTCGTCTGGTAACTTTAAAGCACCATCGCACCTGGCACGCGCTTCAGATCTTTATCAAAATTACTGAATTAGGCCGCGTTCATACACACGGAACATACTGTTGCCGCCGACCGAATTTAATGGGCGGAAAAACGAGGCGCCGTTCACATTTGTTTGACCCGTCGTGTTCGCGTGCCTACGGCGTCTCGTGGATATCAAAGCAAACTGCTCTTGGCTTGAGTGGCGTTAACTTCCTCTTGAAATTAATGCTAACCCGCAGTGCCGAGCTACATTTTCTCGGCGACACGAGAAGGAAATACTGAAATAACGAGCAAGCGAAGGCAACTTCCGTACGTGCCGTCCCGTTTACGCTAATTTTATTCAACAGATCTTCTTTCTGGGCACTGACTTCGTTGCTCAGGTGACTCTTGTCGAATAGGGATGAATAATTTAGTCTCGACTAGCTTTTCTGCCGACACGACGATACCAGCGAGACGGCGCCTTTTGCACAACTTGGGAACTCCGACAACTTCGGCGGCAACCCCAACGACTTGGGCGATTCGGCCAGCATGTGACGCCTGCAAACGCCATTTCCTCCGTGCTTTCCGATTGGCAGCGGTGGCGTGGAAACATTATCTGCGGGGGAAAAATCGGTCTCCGACCGATTGCTATCGCAGTCGAGTATTCCGTCGCCGGCGAGGCGATTTCCCTTCTCGACGTTAATTTCCTCCTGGATTCGCCTGCGAATCCGCGAGTGTGAAGGAACGATGAGTGGAGTTCGATGTCGCTAAGCAACTTGCCACTTAAAAACTTGAGATCCATAAAAAAAGTAAAATTCGCACATAAAATATGAGTTCTTTTAAAATAATTAATTCAAGATTGTTTCGTTCAAATGTACGTCTTATCGTGACGATCAGTCTCTTATATTAGGTGCCCCTAGCCGTATTACCCACCTGACGGCATTAGTGCTGCCCTATCTTCTATAAAACAAATCGCAAAGCCTAAGAAAACAAAACACCAGTTCCAGTACTTAACCACCTTGAATTGCTTAAACGAAATATTATTATCTCGCGCAATGATAAATGTTCTAGTTTTTTTCACATTTCGAGAGACCTGATTATGACTCCCTGTGATTTTTAAAACACTTCAAGTTTTCTTTTAATAAAGCACCTCAACTCAGAATATTCTACGATTAAAAAGTATTTCATCTTTTCAGTCTCCATTCGGCTTCTGCTGGATCGAAAGAATCAAGTGCCCATCAAAGTTCCCACGATTCCATTAAAGCCGAATTTTGCGATACAAACGTAAGATCACTTTAAGAGCATTGGAAACAAATACTTTTCTTCATAGAGTTGTTTGAAGATAGCTTTAGAACTGTAGCAATAGGTAACTGAACAATGTGCTCTTAGAATACATAAATTTCAGCTACAATAAAAATGTTCTTATTTTTATTTTTATATAGTTTTTATGACAACACTATATGACGTTCCGATTACACCACATCAACGGCACAATCGTTTTTTTAACGTTTAGGTTATAAGCTTGAAAGTAGGTGTTACGTATTTTAGATGGAAATACTTGAAGCGCAGGTTGAAGAAGGTACCTTTTAATTTACAACATTTTGAACACCATCGTGTCCCTGGTACGGACTACCGCAAGATTCTGGTGCCTCATGGCAGAAATATTTAATGCATATGACAACTACCCAAACACTTTTTCTAAAGTATTAATACTTTAATGAGTTAGTATTAAAGTATTATTATTAAAACTAAAACCTAAACTAATATTTCACTCTTGAAAAATACATCGACTTGTAAAAAATAGCGCTTGCATATTAAATGGACGATCAAATAGTATCTTTAATGTTATTAAACTTCTTATCGGCAAATATTTTAGGAATCATCGTTTAGATAAAAGTACTGTATTTTAATGGTAAAGCAAGCCATCGCAAGACATAAAAAATGCAAGGTGGAGTGGCGTATGACTGTTAATTGTGTTCCTTTTAATAAAACCATAAGCACTGCACGGAATGCTTGAGATAAAGTCTGCAAAGGGAGGTTTTATGATTGTCATAAAATGAAGACTTGTTCATTGGGGTGTTCAGAACTTGCATTGTTCTCTCCGAATTAAAAATATTTAACTTTGAAACTTTGTTGGTTTATCAGGAGTCTTGCAGATCAAGCTCTTGAGTTATCAGGAGCTTGAAGCAAAAAGCCCTTTGAGTTGTAGATAAAAACATAATGCTTCATGGAGTTTTTTTTTCTTTTATAAATATAATTCCAGTTTTTTAGCAGTTGAAATATTTTTCTTATGTGGAAGGTACAGAAATCTTAACTTAATCTGGTCTAGTCAAATATGTTGTTTATTTCATTTATGTACTAAATTTAAGTGTTTTTTCACGAGATATTTCTACATAGTCAACACACACCATCTATATTTTACATGCGGTATAAGTAATTCAGCAAAGATAGAGTAGTAATTACAATTTACATTTGTACAGTGTAATATAATTTATAATTTTATTTGTGTATCCTAGGAATGGTGCATAAATCACACTTTGAGCAGTTAGATATTTAAACGGTTTTTTCTGTGTTCAAATAAACACAATCTACCATTTTAAAATACTATATTTTAACTTTATAAATATTGTTTTTAGTCATCTGCAATTAATAGTTTTGATTCTACCGAAACCAAACATTCCAAGCAGTATCTTCGAAAACACTACTTTCCAATATTTATTTATAGGCACAAAAATATATTATCGTCTGTGATTTTTAAAACTATAGTAGACTTGGACATATAACACAAATGTTCATCCGTTTCAATGCTACAGGTAATTACATATATATGTATTGCCAGAATGTATTACTTGAGATAACAATTTAAACATAATTGAAAACACAAAATTCACAGTTATCGCGCTCCTGATTTTACTTTATTTTTTAGTGTGCAAAAAGTACAGATGGAACGTGGAGCCTGTGCAGTGGCGGCTGCTTTTGTGTACATGTTGGAAACGACACAGAAGGTCGCTGCATGAAGTTGGATGGGGACTATGGCGACTACCCGTCAAAAGAAGCAGAAAAATGAACCGGAACGGCTTTGCCGCTGACCGAAATGGAACCTTGCACCCCGAAATAAAAACAAGGGAACCTTAAAGCTACACACGTTATACTACGAAGCTCTTGTATACCTATAATTACGAATGAATAAGTAAATAAAGCTACAAAAGCGATAATGCACGTGTAAATATTGGCCCTTTTTATTTTAGAGGAATTGTGAAATATATATATTTTTTCGTTTTTAACGTTTGCCTAGGTATTGTGCTAATAAACCAGTCATACAGAAGAAAATATGAGTTGTAGAATTGTATATAGGTCGTTTTTCCTTAACAGAGATAATGTAAAACGGGTACTTCAAGTGAACAACATGTTTCTGCAAATATGTTATCGACATATTCGATATTATTCTTACGAATTGTGAATGCGAAACCATCCCTCGCTCGCTTGTGACTGCTGCTGGGTGAGGCAGCGCCGGGAGTGCGAAGCGTGGCGCGGCGAGTGCTGAAATTACGTGTCCTCTCATCATCATCATCTCCCTAGCTGCGGGCACTGGTTGACGGCGTTAGACCTCAAAGCGTAACGTTAGGTCTAACGTTAGGCTGGCGAATACCTCCGACCCCCCCCCCCCCTCACGTCAAACAGCTGCATGTACCGGATGACGACATTAGACCTGAACGCTTTACGATAAGCCTTACGTTATGCCTAACGTCAGACCAGCGACTACCCGCGTCCCCCTTCACGCCGCCCCGCCAGCCGTTCGTGTGGCTCATTGGGAACAATGAGGTCGTGGTTATGGAGCCACATAACGCGTCGCAGCCAATAGGAATTTACGGCCCGTTTCGTTCAGTTGAATTTAGGTGTCGTTTTTCTCTGCTACGTACGTAATTTGGGGTCTGTTTATCGCTGGTATAGACAACGGTAACGCCGGCTTCACTCAGATAACGCCGGTTCGCTCAATAGAACAGCTAATGATTTGGCATTAAAAAACAAATTTACACTCATGGGCGGCAAAGTTATCGATTAAAATACTAATCAAATATCTTGACACGCCCCCTTCCTTGCGCCTTGGAGCGGACGCCATGGGGCAATGTAAGATGGCGTTTTCAAAGAATGATTGCTGCGTGAAGTCTCCTACCGTGAAATAGTTTACGTTTTTGCCAAAATAATCTGCGCAAAGAGCACAAAAAGTGAAATAATAGTAGCGCTCGAAATCTGCGCGCAATTAAATATTTTTTTTGTGAAATATCATGCAGGGGTGGGCACCCAAAAATATCCCCTTCCCCCTCCGGCCCGCCATTTCTTCCGGTAGAGTAATTAGTGCTCGTGTTTTTCTATTGATGTGATATTACTGAAACGACTTGCCATCTAGAACGCGATATTTTTATTGGCTAATTCCACACAAACAATATGCCATACAAAAAGCCACAACAATGCGCACTTGAGTGCCTCTCAAAGGGCACGGGTAGAAACGAACAACTAGTGGCCTAATTAACTGATATTCGCGAAATAATTATAAATGTTCCTTTTAGCAGACATACTTCAATTCCATATATGAAGCCCAATGTTATCATAGCCGCAGCGAGTTGTTAGATCTAACAAGATAAAATTCAACTTTGTGTTAAATCGTGGCATACTTTGATACCTGCTGCAGTCCGAAAATAAAATAAAACTAAGACGACAAAGAGTGAAACGAGCCTGATAAACAAAAAACAAAGGCTCCGAAGCCAGAGCGCGGTGTCACGTGGATGTCATGAGCATTGCTTTAAGAACACGACGCGTCTGACTCTTTGAATGATCGCCACGCGGCCTGCTACAGCAAGCTCCTAAGGAAAACTCAAAGTTACTAAAACTCGTTGGGGAAACTGCCATAGGAGCTTGCTTTGATAAAAGTAGCTCCGATCAGCACTCGAGAATCGAATTGTACACAATGGCAACGCCGCCATGTCACCCGCAGTGGCCACTGAGAAATGCACGCCTGCACGTACCGTTCCAGTTCCAGTCGGGCAAAGGGCGCGGTGGTGCCATTTCGCAATGCCATTTCGCCGTAGCTATATAAGTCAACTTTCATGATTTGATTTGCCGGTAAAGGGCAGCGGTGTTATCTTATCTAGATTGGTCTCGTTGGACGCGAGCGGGACAGGTTTTTAAGCTGAGTTTTCCAACTGAGCGTTTAAGTTACGCTGGTAAAACTGGACAGCCATTGCGAGCGACGGGTCTTATGGGCTGCTCTCGAAAGCGTTGAATTGCCAGTTTCCTCTCCGATGAAACGTGGATGGCTTGAGGGCGTAATATCGTAAAGCCTATTGCTTGTTTTAATAATAAAAAATACATTATATTTTTAATGACACCAGCTATAAAAATGAGGTAACTTGTGCAGTTCATGAGCAGCTCGCCAAACCACGGTACTAGCTTTTAAACAAGAAAATAACAACTTTAATTATGTTTACAGGCATGGAAGAGAAGTGCAAGTAGACATTCAAGATAAACAAATAGACTGCATGTCTTCAAAAAATGTATTCATGCTTGAAAAATAAAAGCTATGGTAGGTCTTTATGGCGGTAGACATAAAATAGTGATAAAGTTTTGAAATAGGGTGCATAATATTGCAAGTGACTCGAGGACGTGATTTTGATGACATGAATGTTTTACTCATGATGAGGCAACTCGATGGCAATTTGAAACGACGAAGGTGTTGGCACTGATGTGCCCACGTGATAAAAAGGTATTTGGTTAAACAGAGGAGCGTTTACATGACAATATTGTTCTCAGAACATGTCACAAAAGTAAAAAAAAAAATAATAATAAAAAAAGAGTTCTGAAGTGTATTCGAACTCACAAATACGCACGTCAAAATAATCATAAGATTATGATGCGTTCGGCAGCTTGACTATTAGAATGTGCTCACCACATCAAATATGATTTCAGAGATAGGCTTCAGGGAGTCATTGTTTTCATCTTTGTTTTGTTTAGGACAATCTTTTCCTGTACTAGGATTGCAAGCCACTCACGCAGATGAGAATCGTTTCACCCAAAGTTCTAGACATTTCAAGCTTTGATGTGAGTGGAATGGCAATTTTGTGATCGAAGCAGTGACAGATGAGTGGAAGGAGCGCATGAGAAATAACAGATGTGACCCTCTGTTACGAACTTTAAGAATCCCTTGATATTAGTGTTTTCTGCCCAATAAGCGACCGGTGGCTTGTGTACAACTGATATCCGAGCTATTGATTTGCCCTGTCATTCAACTCATTTTCGTCATCCGATGATTGCTTTGCAGACACTGCTATTAAGAACTCGCTTTCTGAAGGGCGCCGTCACCTTAATTTAGAAACTAAGCTGTTATTTGTCTAAATCGGGTGGGCGAAGAGACTGATAAAATCTCCCTTCCTGGAGACACACAGGCACTTTTATGAAGCATGCTGTGCTCCAACCTGGTAATGAACGGTGCAGTAGCTTCACAGAAATGTAAAATAAGCTACCTCATGCTAACAATGTTGTATGTCCCCTTCTCTACTCCCCAGGCTGACGAATAGAGGCGTCACAGCTGTTTTAGGAACTATGTATCCGTTCACGTAGCACTGACCAGAATTTGGCCTGTGCAAGGAACTTTTCGTGAAACCAGTCATGGCATTGGAGGCCAACGTCCCAAAGGGCGAAAATGGCCAGTATCAAATGCGAGAATCCGTCCGGTCCCGGTAACTCATCGACGTCCCTGGAAACCTTCCGGAGTCCCCGGGAACTTGACAGGACACGAGCTTGCGCACGCCAGGACATGGTACTCGCATCCCGATGCCGAGACCTCGGAGATGTAGCGGTACTTGCCGGATTCTGGCACTTGGGACGGTCCATTTTCGCCCCATGGGGCGTTGGCGGTCCTGGACCGAAGAGATCGTAGTGGCAGGCAGGGACCGCTCCGGCCCTAGACCGATGTATTGTGCTACTTAGGCAGTTTATGCTTAAATTGTGTTATCGGATTCCAGCCCTCGAGCCCACTGTTGTATTCGATAATCTACGTTTTGTCGTACATTTGTAGGGGCGGATGCGGAATTTCCTGAGGGGGGGGGGTCAGGTGTTGGTCAGCGTACCATATATTTAAGAACCCTCCTCCTCTCTCGTTACATGCCCTAACTTACACATGCAGTCCGAGGGTGGCATCGGACCCCCCTCAACCGTCCCTGCATTTGACCATAAGCCAACTTTTGTCGACCCTATATTCGTTTGAGAACCTTTGTATCTCCACTAATTTGACTCGTAAGATGCTCATCTCCTGCAAAGTTTTGAATTTAATAAACATAATGTATATCACTCTATTCTAAGACATGAATGTTTTGCAGTGCAAGAAACGTACCAGAACAATTACCAATACATGATGGAGAAAACAGCTTAGAAAACACGGACTACGAAGAGGAACATACACGACAGGAGAATTCTGTACTCGCAACTGAACAATTGTAATAAGGAAACAAAGGTAGGAAAAAACATATACAGTATCTTAAATGATTGCACACAAACAAAGGAGCACTCTCGCCAGCCGTGAAGCATGTCAATAGACTACGGGTTCACTATGTGACTCATTTTTTTCCGGCAGGAAGGATAATTATTTTGCTGACAGCCCCAAGGAAGGTTCACTAGCACATGAACACGGTGTAGGAAGGCTCTTTAGGTGTGGAGACTCCTCTCCACGCCCCGTCGGAACGGCGAACACATCACGTCCCCTCCTTTCCTATGTTTTCTCCGCCTGTCCCTAGAGGGCGCCAAAACGCTCAGGCCGTCCTAGGGAGGCTCTAGTGAGGGTGGGTGCAACTCAAAACCTGGAGAGCGTTTGCAATTTAATGGCAGCGCCCGAGGGGAGGGATTCGGGAAAGGATATGCGCCAATGTTGCCTGCACGAGAGCAGACACCCGCTCTGTTGCAACTCTCTTGCTCCATGCGCCTTTCCTCCTCTCGCCTCCGCAACAAACGCCTTGGCGCAGCCTCTCTCACTGCCTTCTCGCTCCGAGAATTGCAAACGTCGAGAGCAGAAAGCAGGGCTGCCAGACAAGCAGCAACGTCCAAGATGGCGGAATTTACCTATTTTCGCGTTGAAAAAATACTTAACCTATCGCAACAAAACTGGTGGCTATGGAAAAGTAATCATTTATACCTTGTGTAAATTATTCAAGCACCTTAATGGGCTCTTATGACCTGAGTTAGGAAATAAAACGACCCTTTGCCCCATAGACTCCCAGCAAAATTTAGCAATTAAATGGCGTCCATGTCCCGTGATCCCCGAATCTAGCAGTTGCACCCACCCTCACTTGAGCCTCCCTAGGCCGTCCGGTCGCCGGCCCTCCGCCGGAACTTGGGCTAAGTCACTTATTGCTTACGCCGCCTCTAATTGTTTCCAACTTTTTTTTTTCAATTGTGAATTGAGCATAAAAGCAATGTAAAACCCAAAGATCCGAATTCGGAAATAGCCAAACATTTGAATGAATGCGCCGACTGCTCTCCAGCCTGGGGAAACGTAAACAATTTAGAAAGGGAGAACAACGACATGAAAATATTAGTAAAAGAGACGATCAGGATAAAGACGTCTGCCGAATGCATCAGTCACATGCTCGGTCGCTGTTCCCTCCGAATTGAAAGCGCCTCGTAGGGGATTGTCTTGCATGCGGTAGACGCAGACACAACAGACTGCCCATCTGTTCAGGGTCGGATTCTGTCTGGCGTTCTCGTGGAATGCAGAGCCTCCGTGGAAGGAAGACGCTTCTCCGGTTTCGGTCGAACGTGCAAAAGGGTTCGGATCGCTGAGAATGCGACACTACTGCAAAAGGAAAAAACCGAGATGCAAAGAAGCAGTCTCGAGAAAAGAAGAAAGAGTTCCGACTGTGCGACTCGTAATGTGGAAAAGAACTCCAAAAGCAGCTAGAGTGTGTCATACATTAAACAATGTTTTAACAGCGTTTTTTTACAGCATTTTTACAGCGATTTTTTAATGTTTTTTTTTAAGTTTGTGATGATATTAATATTCATAATAGAACAGCGCGAATTTTACAAGGATAGAGGAAAGAACTGGACACGACGAGCGCTGACTAACAACTAAAAGGTTTATTACCAGGAAATCACGAAGAAAACATACGACAACACGACTCTCTAATCACGATGGAAATGCGCATGCGCCTCACAATATTGGGTGCTATCTGTTACACAATTCCTTTCATTTGATTAGAGAGTCGTGTTGTTGTATGTTTTCTTCGCGGTTTCCTGATAATAAACCTTTCAGTTGTTGGTCAGCGCTCTTCCTGTCCAGTTCTTCCTCTGTCCTTGTAAAATTGCGTTGTTCCATTATGAATACATACCAACTCGTCCAGCTATCCTCTTTGATATTATTATTATACTTATATCAGAAGTGCCATTAATAAAACCGGTTTGCTTTCCTTGACGAGTGTGGTTACTATAAACTTTTGCTGCAATCTGCTACATGTAAATGTAAGTGTAATAACAAAGTGAACCTTTCAAAGAATTCTGCTTTCATTAACCTCTGCGTGGAAAATGTGTAACTTCGTGCCATTTTGACCAGCAGTTCAATTTAGCAGGACTCAAAGGCTGCCCTAAAATGTAAAAGAAGAATCACGTTAACTGCTCCCACATGTTGAAAAAAAATATTTTTTAATAGTCCAGTCGAATCAACGGGAATTTGCAAACCGAATGTATTTTTTTTAGAAAAGTCATGTGAACGGTGCTTAAAACAATTCAGTTCCGTATTGTCCGTTAACAAGGTTTGTGTTAATCATTCTTTATTTTTGTGCATTCTTTTTTTCTTTCGGTCGCACTCAAGGTATCGTTTACCTGAGAGTACAATCAGAGTTTATTCATTTTACAAACGCTTACCGACGTTAGAATTGCGCTACTGCAGAAACAAGCGACGGAATGTAAGCTAGGCTAGAAATTATTTACAGGAGAGGGATATTTCGTTTTCAATCGTAGACCGCCGCGTTGGCTGGTATTGAGGAGTTACTCTTGTTTGTCCGTCTGTCACTTTTCGGATTATGAAAACTTCAGTGTGCTGAAAGCGATGATAGTTGAATTTCCCCACCTACATACCACATCGTACGCGAACCTGTAGCCACCGGAAAGCAAGCTGCCGCCGAGACAGGCAGCTAGCAGCAGGCGGCCCGGTGCGCTTCCGGGGAGCCTGAAACTTACGGTGCCATCTGGGGGTGGCTCCATGAAGCCAAGCGCGCAGGGTGTCATTATCTGGTCGCGGCGGAGAGCGGAGTCTCTACACCTAAAGAGCCTTCCCTACACCGTGCACATGAATGACCATGGCACGAAATCTGGAAGGCCTGTACAATCTCTCCCGTCACCCTATCCTTGTGTGCGCCTAGAACGGCTACCCTGCCAAAGTGAGGCCGACATTTGCACTCTCTGCAATGAATTGAAAAAGCCCCCACCGTGGCTCCGAGCGAATGTAAGTGTTCTCGTAATCTATCATTCAAACATCTTCCTGTTTGCCCCACGTAGCACCTGTTACATGACAAAGGTATCTTATATACTGCACACGAAATAAAAGTGACAGAAGGACTCCTGTGCGCCTTGGTGAACTTCGCACTCGAACGACCATCTACCCCCGCGTCAACCCTGGAACATATCTGGCATATGCTTTGGGGCGCCGAAAACACTACCGGTATTTCATATCTACCACCTACTTGTTTCAAGTTATGGGAAACGCGGTGGAGGTAGGGGACCACTACCACACGCTTTTTCCCTTTGCGGCTTCTTCCTCTCCACCCCCTTAGCTTTTTAAGAAGTGAAATGGCTACTTCCAGCAAGAGTGTCGACGGAAACCCCGACTCCTTCAATGTACTAATATGTTGTTTAAATCCTTCGGTCATCTTTTGGGCACATGATGTTTTGAGGGCCGACCCAAGGCATGACACCGCTATGGACGTTTTAACCACCTTTGAGTGGAAAGATTTAAAATCTAGAATCGCCTTTTTGGAGCGCGGGCAAAACGACCAACATATTGGATACATCGTCAAATCCAGGAAGTGCAGCGCCCCTTCATTCGGCCCTTCACACGTGAACCTCAGCCCCCCCTCCCCACACACACACACGCACACGCACTTTTCAAATGCGCACCGCGTATCGTATTCTTCTGGCTCTTCATGCGAGTTCGAAAAATAATCTACATATTGAAACACCTTTTTACAGCCGATGCCCCCAGAGAACACACCACAGCCTTATCGACC
This sequence comes from Ixodes ricinus, assembly GCA_037355805.1. NCBI lineage: Eukaryota > Metazoa > Arthropoda > Arachnida > Ixodida > Ixodidae > Ixodes > Ixodes ricinus. The sequence continues at coordinate 24,835 of JAZHYW010026735.1, forward strand.
GCGGATTGGTAAATGTCGCTCAAAATCGGCGCCACACACGACCCGATACACACTCCTTGCTTTTGTAGGAACAACAAATTGTTCCAGCCTACAACCATAGAATTCAGATAAAATTGCAACATCTCTAGAAAGTCTTCCATGGGCAGTCCACTGAAGTTATTGAACCCCAGTTCCTCGTTCGTTTCAATGCAATTTCTAACAGAGGCAAACAGCTGGTCATGAGGTAGTGAATAAAATAAATCCTCAACGTCAACGCTGAAGGACGATTACCTCTTGGCCTCATTCTCTTTTAAAAAAATTGCAGACCACTTCACAGTTGGCCTCCCTGAAAGGGTCTTCCACGTCTAACGGAGCCAATGGTTTTTGAATAAACGCCGCCATCTGCCGTCGCCACGTGCCCCTCTCAGTGACCATACCCTAACCGGGCACAAGTCTTTATGTGTCTTGGCGCTAAACAGTATCTCGAGATGTAGCACTCCGTGTCGTGTATGTTCCTCTTCGTAGTACATGTTTTCTGAGCTGTTTTCCCCATCATGTACAACGTCAACGAACTGGGCCAGTTTACCACCTTATTACTATTACCAACTTTACACTTACTAAGCCACGTCTTGAAAGTATGTAGGCTCTGCTGTTTATTCAGTGTTTTTACCCATGTGACTCACGTAAATGGTGTCGGCAGCATTTTTAATTCCAAGCTATGTGGCGTTCTGTCAGCACTTGTATATGAAGGTTGTTTTTTTAGCTGCACCATATTTCTAAATAAAGGGAGAAACGTTATAGGAATGCGGCTTTTACTAAGTGATTATTTGACTCGGCGGACATAAGGTGTGAATATACCCATCACCATTATCTTACTAAATTGCTAAAATTCGTTAATGAACTCTTTAATTACTGTGAGTTTTCATGTTTGTATTACAAACTTCGGGGCGGTCATATGCCAAGATCGTTCCATTTGGTAGAATTCACGTAACCAGCCCGATTTCCAACATATTTCTCCCCAAAATTTGCACTTTTATCCGCCTAATGCAGCAAAGTATGTCTCTGGTGCCCTCTTCCGCGGGTTTGCCAGTGTGGGTAGAAAAAAAAATCGGATTAAGCAGAAAATGTGGGAGCAGATATCTCTGAACAGGGGCTGGTTACGCGAATGTTAAGAAATAAAACAATCATGGCATATGACCGCCTCAAATTGTTAATATAAACATTTATTACTATTACAATAATTGAAATTATTTAAACGATTTTTACTTAAAGAGTTGGAAAATAGTGAGGGTTATAGTCGTCCGTGCAATATAAATACGCAGTAAAAACCACATTCACATAACCTTACCCTCTTTCATTCAAAACAAAATTGAATTTTGGGACAACTAGAAGAAAAAATCAACTCGTATATTGCAGAGTAAAGTGATAAAAGCTGTTCATTCTGTATATTCGCAGAGTGCTATTACTGCAGCATGTTAAGTTATAACAACCAAGAATAACCTCACCCAACTTGTAAGTATCAAATATGAACACGGGTTCATGGGTAAAAACAGCATTAGTTATTTTTTTCTGGATTTTGAGTCATATGGAAATTGCAGGCAATGAAGACTGCAGATAGACTGGCCGCCTCCTCGCATAAGCTTCTATCATCACACGCCAGCATACCGTGCCAAGCCCTTAAATGCCCATAAAGCTGCTTTTTTTAAACAACGGCTGTTTGATTGAGGTTAGGCCCAAAATAACAAGACATGTCGAAGAGGATCCTTCGTGGTTGCAATTCTGTCTTCTGCTACACAAACGGCGTGAGCATATTCGGAAATACGCCGCATAAGTGCACGAAAAACCTGCGGGAGGTCCTGCGCCGGATCGTTGATGCCGTACGCAAGCTCAACGAGGAGTGCGTCTTGGATCCATCTGGACTATCATTACTAGGGCATCGTGTCAGTAGTGATGACCTCGCATCACACAAAGTCAAGGTGCAAGCACTTGTCCGTGCAGCTGTCCGTTCCGATGCCGCCATCACGCACTCATTCCTGGGACTTGTCGAGTATTATGACAGGTTACTCCAACATCTGGTTGGGGAAGTGGAGCCCATGCGTTGACTTCTGAAATATGTCCAATCAAGCTGGGACTCCACCGCAGAAGCAAGTTTTGTCAGAGTGAAGCGACGTATCGCCACCTACCAAGTACTTCGCATTTTCGACCCTGCACTTTCTGTCGTCGTTACACCGGCGCCGTTGCCTATGGTCTGGGTGGCGCGCATCAGCAGCTTGATGGCTCACACAGTCGGACCACCGCGTTCGCATCGCGGATGCTCACCGCAGGCTAGAGGAAGTACTCGGCTGGAGACTGTGAGGTTCCGACCTGTCTGTGGGTCTATGAACATTGATATATGTACCTCTGGAGACGGCCCTTTACTCTGCGGACTCACGAGCAGGACTTCCTTGCCTTGCTCCTTTGGGGAGAACACAGGACAGCGTCCTCTTTGCACTTCACGGTATACTCCACGGTGGATTCTTGTGATCTCACTTCCCCGATGGCATTGGCAAATGCCGCGGGTCGGAACGCTCGGTCGCATTCGCCGCGAGCCCCAACTTCTCCGCGAGGTGTGTGAGTGGGTGTGAATGGAGGGTGGCACTATATGGAGGCCGCTCTCTCCCCAGGGGAACGTCTTTCTTTAGTCTACTAGGATGTGGCTCACGACCGACAGGTGAGGAATTTTCTTCTTTATTCTCGCTTGTGTTTGTCGGCGACTCTGGCGGCTCCTTCGCGCTTTGCTGCCCTTTCGCTTTTCAGGACTCCGTGCGTGGCAGGTAAGACCTTCTTACATTGCCGGCGCGGGGGCAGTCTAGGTGGGGCATAGTAGTTCTTTTATAGGAGTGTTTTAATGAATGCTCGTGTACTCCGTCCTTACTCTGGTACATTTCTCTTTCCCTGCTATATATGAGGAAGTAAGAAAAGGTAGCGATTTTTGGTGTCGACAAAGAGATTTTATCCAACCTACAAAAGCTAATGTAGACCTAAACGTTGTCTACATTATCTCCGGTAAGTGGGCCCGCGCCACTAGGTTCGACGTATCCTTTTAGATATCAGCCGCTGTTGAGATAATCTCTTTGTTACTCCATCGGTACCTCTGTTAGTAGTGACAATCCCTCATAGTTTGGCACCCAACGTGGAGCCATGAATACTCTTCCTGGCGTGGATCCTGTTTTTTTTTCCGTACAAGGAATGTTCTGTAATCGCCACGTATGATTAAACAATTCACCACAAGATGAGAACGATTAATGATCCTCTTTTGAGCAAGCGAGCGACGTAAGATGTGTAGCCGCATAACTATTTTTGAAGGCGTACCCAGAAATATGTTTTCTTGGGGGAACCTCTTTGTTCTCCATGCTTGAGGCTGTAGATGGTGTCGTCACCACGTGCCGCTTTCGTGGCATTGAGCCGCGTGCCACTACCAGACCGAGTGTAGATGAAAGACGATGACGTGCCATTCCATTTTCTCCACAAGCCGGCATGACTGCTCTGTCTCGTCGCTCTTAACACATGGTGTCAGAAGTGGCCGTTGTCTGTCCACGGGACTTTCTACTCTGTCCACGGGACTTTCTACAACAGACTACCAACCCATATCGAGCGCGATGACAGAAAACCCAGCACGTCATCCCAGCACGCCCAGCACGTCAACCCAGCATGTCATCCCGCAAGCTCTGGCGGCTCTGCTGCCGCCCCCACGACCCCTGGAAACTGGCGGGGACTTCTGGCAAAACAGGAAAACGTGGGAAAGTGAGTTCAAGCTTTTTCCACGGCTATGTTACTCAATCTCCAACCAAAGGAAGTGCAAGCTGCAACATTATTGATGACCATTGGAGAAGAGATGAGAAAAACGTACAGCACGTTCCAGTTCGAAGAAGGCGAAGACAAGCAAGACGTTGAAGTACTTCGAAAGAAGTTTGAACGTTTCTACTAGCCTTCAACTAACTCTAGCCCGCCATGAGTTTCGCTTCGGTACAAGGAACCAAAGCGAAGGCGAGAGCTTCAACGAGTGGCTAACTGGTTTCTTGAAAATAGACTTAAGTCATGCGTACCAGCAAGTTCCTGTCCACCCTGAATCGCAACCCTATCTGACAGTCAACACATACAAGGGTCTCTTTCGTGTCAAGGGTTTGGCGTTCGGCATCACTTCAGCTCCAGCGCTGTTTCAAAAGATAACGGACAGCTTGCTAGCGGGAATCGAAGGAGTGACCTGCTATCTCGACGATATCCTGGTAACAGGGGAGACCACCGGGAATCACCTCAAGAATTGGCAGCAAGTCGTAAAGAGACTGAGTGACAAGGGCGTTCGAGTCAAGAAAGAAAAGTGCGAGTTTTCGAAGGCTAGTCTGAAGTTCCTGGGGCACCAAGTCATCGAGCAAGGGGTAGCTGTGTTGGCAGAAAACGTGCAAGCGATCCTCAATGCACCTCAAACGCAAGACTCAAAACAGTTACGGTCGTTTTTGGGAATGGTGACATTCTATGGAAAGTTCCTCCCTGACTTTTCCACCACAACAGCGCCGCTGAACGAGCTACTGAAAAAGGACGTCTTCTGGGCCTGGAGCAAGCGCTGTCAAGACGTTTTTGGCACGGTGAAAAGGCTTCTGGTTGACGCACCTGTCCTGGCATACTACGACCCCAATGCAGACATTCAGTTGTCGTGTGATGCCTCGGCATATACGGTCTCGGAGCCGTCCTGTGGGCGGCTCCAACGGCGACACACGGCCTATCGCGTCTGCGTCGAGAACATTAACATCGAGTGAAAATAACTACAGCCAACTAGAAAAGAAGGCACTGGGTATTGTGTTTGCCGTGAAAACATTCTGTGTCCTTTGTGTTGATCACTGATCACGAACCGGTGCAAACCATTCTTAGTCTCAAAGACGGGAATTCCGAGCATTGCTGCCGCACGTCTGCAGAGGTGGTCTATTACCCTTTCCGCCTATCAGTACCAATTGGTTTACCGACCGGGTCGACTCAACGTGGAGGCGGACTGCTTGTCACGACTTCCAGTTCCTGGGTTCCAGGATAAAGACTGCGAGGATGACGTCGCGGCGTTCCTCAGTCGTCGCCTGCAGTCTATTCTGGTAAGCAGCCAAGAGATCGCACAATTTACAGCGAAAGCTAAAGAGCTCTGTCAAGCAGGCAAGGTTCCTCGCCGGTGCATGGCCCGCGAAGGTAGAAGATTGTCTAAAGCGTTACTTTACAAGAAGAAACGAGCTGACGTGGTACCAGAATGCCTTTTGTGGGGAATGAGGGTTGTGATCCCGCAGGGACTGCGCGAACGGGTACTGGAAGAGCTGCACGAAGGACATCCTGGAATTGTAAGGATGAAAGAAGTGGCACGCATCTATGTATGGTGGCCTGAGGTCGATGCGGATACTGAATATTGCGTCAGGTCATGTGACACCTGCCAACAGCAGCAAAGTCTTCCAGGTCCAGCCCCGCTGCATCCCTGGTCCTGGCCAACTGGTCCGTGGCAAAGGCTGCACTTGGATTTTGCGGGACTTTTCCAAGGCCGTCATTTTCTGGTGAGCGTCGACTCCCACTCCAACTGGCCCGAGGTTTTTGTGAGGAACAGCACATCGGCCGATGCAACTATTGAAAAGCTGAGGGAGCTGTGTTGTCATTCGGTGTGCCAGATGTTGTTGTCAGTGACAATGGCCCCCAGATTTTTGGCAAGAATTTAAGATTTTCTTGCGAGAGAACTGTGTGAGGCACGTCAGGACCGCCCCTACCATTCGTCAAGTAATGGGCTGGAAGAGCGCTTCATTCGCACCCTGAAGGAGGCCTTACGAAAAGAGATGTCGGGCCGGCCTCTGTCCCATCGACTAGCAAGTTTTTCGTTAGCTTACATGAATACACCGCACGCCACAACCATTTAGAGTTCTGCGGAGTTGCTGCTTGGGCGGCGCCTCAATACCCGTCTGGACGGGCTGCTACCCTCTACAGAGGAAACTGTTCGCCGCAAGTAGGACGTGCTGCAGGTGAAGCATGGTGGCAAGTACCGACACTTCGAGTCTGGTAACAACGTGTATGTTAAGAACTTCTGGCCGGGTGAGAGTTGGTTGCACGGAGTCGCCATGGCTAGATCGCGACCTGTCTCCTACAGACTTCGCGTGACCACACCGTGGGGGACCTTCGTGTGGCGGCGACACCAAGACCACCTGCGGTTGCGAGAGATCTCTACCCCAGAGGAGGAGGAAGGTGGTTTGCTGATACCGAGTGTCCTGCCATCATCGCCAACCTTAGTGCAAGGGGGACGCGTGAACGAGCTGCCTCCAGTTCGGACACCGGTGGTAGAGGAACAAACCATGGGATCAACTCCAGTCTCCGGTCCTCCCCCAGCCCAGCCGCAAGAAACACAGCGAGCGCGCGCTCGTGCGTCTCTGGTCACTGTTCCTGTGCGCCATATCTCTCTGAGCCAGCGTACCGTTTGCACCACCCGCTGCTGCCCTGCCGCTTTCTCACACCAGTGGTTATGTGTTGTACTCCGGCAGTCCTGCAATAAAGATGTTCCAGCGATCAACCTAATCGACCTGTTACTTCAGATGCTACAAGAACACGTGGACATTTTCACGAAAGCGCAGTGCTGCAAGAAAAAGGCACAACTCGTCAAAAGCAAGCTATCACAGGTCTCGCGGCGTGATCAAAGCTCCTTAGCACGCCGAAGTGCTGCGTCTCTGTTAATTCGCAAGCTTGGATAGCGATCAAGACTGATGACGTGTGGATGTGTATTGCGAGTGAAATATGCGCGTAGACGTATGTGCCACTGGATGACCGTTTTACTATGATGACTGTATTTGTAACTTGCGGCAGTCGGGGTCTAGAAAGGATCTTAATGCAGTGTCCAGTCGGCGACGGAAGAAGAGGGGGGGGAGTGCGTCTTTTTTATGCCATGAGAAGCATTACAAAATACCGCACTACGGCTGCTCATCACTCATCAGTGGTCTGGCTCATTATCAATCTACTTAATTGCACTTTACATCAAGTTTGAGCACGCCTCGCCTAATTGTAAGTGGTCAACAGATTGCACACGACCATATGGGCCGCGGATCAATGATTTTCAATCTCGCCGTCTTGTAATTTTGCCTTTGAAAACCTTCTTTTCTCATCAACGCGTTTCTCTTTTTGTTCTGTCATGTGATGCCTTAGAGTAGATTTGGAACTTATCCATGTTTAATTGCCCATAATAGTATCCCTACATATTTTCCCCTCCTAGTCGAGAGCACCTCGTCGGAAGCACTAGACGATCCAGAACTCCATGGCCGAAATATAATGCAAAGACATCTACGCGCCGCACACCTTGAAAACTTTGGCGCGGCGTCGATTCTTGATGGGTATCCAAGCGTGCGAAAGCACAAAGACGCCGCACTTCGGCGTGCCAAGGAAGCTTTGATCACGCCGGGAGACTGGCGAGAGTTGCTGTCGAATAGTTGTGCCCTTACATGCGGCGTCACGCACATTGCATTCACAAAACGTATCCTCATGGCGTCGATTCCTGATCGGTATTCAAGTGTGCGAAGGCACAGAGACGCCGCATCCGGCGTTCCAAGGAAGCTTTGATCACGCCGTGAGACTGTCAAAACTTGCTTTCGACGAGTTGCGCATCTTTTCTGAGGCACTGCGCTTCCCCAAAAAACAAACAAATTTCGACATGTTCTGCACGGCAAGTCTCACCTCTTACACATGGTTATAAGAAAGTTCTGCGGCAAATGACGACGAACGGTTAGAAAACGTGTCTTCAGCACACTGCTGCCAGCATCTGCAACGTTTGCAAGAACGCGATTTCGCAGCATGCAAGATGGCCGTCCGCTGGACGCACACGTAGAGCGAGGAAGCGCGATCCAGCAATTATCATAAAGATCAGTGGTTGTGTCCACCAGAGTAAAATACTTCATTACACAAAATTCATTATGAAGCTGCGCCTGATAACGAAAACACAAGCCAAAATGGTGCAAAAAACTTTAAAGCCAATAAGGTAGGGCCAATGGACACATAAAATTCAATTCTTGCAAAGATAGCTTAAAGTTTTGTGCTTCATTTTCCCCTCTCGCTCTCCTCTCGGGTCACGTGTCAGGCGTGGCCGGAGGCCGGGAAAGGGGGGGGGGAGAAGGGGTCGGCGGTAAGTTTCCTTTCCCTCTTTCTGTGCCATACTGTTCCACGTGTTTATGCTTTGCTTTCAGCCATGTCCCGCCGCGGAGGAGCGGGGCGCGCTGCTTCTAGGAGTGCGCTTCGTGTAGGAATGCTTTAAAATTTCGACAACATAAGCAGCCTTAAGTGTCCTGTATTTTTTGGTTATAAGCACCTCTTATTATTTTATTGTATTTGTTATGTTCCTCCTAGGGGACGAGGGCAGGTCGAAAGACGAAGCGACACATAAGTAGACGAACGAAAATTAATTTACTCACAAGCACAAAAAAATGACCGCATCTCCACGTTGTGAATGATGTTGATTGGGGCGAAGCTCTGGTGGTGCTGATGATACTGATTTTATGGTTCATAGGTACTGCTGATGGTGCTGATTATTTCTATTGCTCATAGGTAGTGCTGAGTTCCGGGTTGCGTTTCGACTTCATTATTACTGCTTTATGGTCGGTGAAATGCAGAGCCAGTGGTTCTTCTAGCGGATCAGCTTGGATCCGCTAGAAGCCGTGGGAACGCATCTCCACCGCTTAAGTCAACGGTCCATGTCAGAGAGAGAATGTGTGGTATGGAACGTGGTCCTATACGCATTTGAGCATTTGACCGCAGCGCCCTCTCGTCTCTAAACGCTGAGCCAATGCATGCAAAGTTTAACGCGGTTATATACGCATTTGACCGCAGCGCTCTCTCCTGTATAGACGTTGAGCGGCTACATGCAACGTTTCATGCATGACAGAAACCCCAGCTCTTAAGTTACTACCACAACTCAGCGCCTCCTACTCGTCCCGCAGTCGTGGCCGAGTGGTTAAGGCGATGGACTAGAAATCCATTGGGGTCTCCCCGCACAGGTTAAAACCCTGTGGACTTCGCAAACATTTTTTTTTCTTTTTATGTGAGCACGGACGCCGGACGACCGGACGGACGGACGGACAAGGCTAGTCCCTAAGGAGCTTCGCCCCTAACACAAAACAAAATTATAAGCAGAAGCCAAAGAAAACAAAATAGAGTGATTAAATAGCTACAGTCACTACAGTCAGTCTCGGTCGTCTTTAAATGGGAGCTGAGAACACTCAGAGTCTCGAGCGTCGATCTTGCTTGGGACGGAACAAGGCTTTGTTCTTCGATGTCACGAGTGTGGGTCCAAGCTTGCTAGGAGCTCTGGGCCATCCAGCACTGGTTCGATAATGTCGCTTGGCCAACCAGGTACGCGGCCTGGGTTGACAGGAATGTTGCGAGGCCGACCCTTCGTGTCCGTCTTCGAGCTCAGAATCCAATGCTCCGAGCTTGTGGTGCCAGCAGCAAGCACGATGTCGCTTCGGCTCGATGATGGCGAAAAGACCTGGAGCGGAGCAAGAGTTCACCAGCTGCGAAGCCTGGTCTGCCGGGAGCGTTGGCGGGTCAACTGCCGCCCTTCAGGTTCAGTCGTCGAATGTCATCTTCCCCCGCGAGCTTATCCTTTTCCTTTTTCTTCGAGCTTTTTCCCCTTCTCCATCTTCCACCTTAAGCGTCACTTCAGAAACGTGACATTCTTCAAATGGCTCTACATGGCTATCAACAACTATTATTGACAATTTATTCGATTGTAGCGTTTATAGATTTGAATGACTTCAACTGGATGTTATTGGCTATTTGCATCTATTCTGGACTTTGTTGGCTTGAGTTGACTATTATTGACTATAAGCCTCCATTTCTTACCTGGTTGGCTTGAATAGGCTATTACTGACTATAAGCATCTACTCCTGACCTGGTTGGCTTGAATGGCTACAAATGGCTAAGTAACTAGTACTGATAATTATTAGCTATTTCCATGTCTACAAACATAAATGTCTTCATGGACTACTTTTTATAATTAGCAGCTTTTTCTTTGTCTACAAACTGGAATGGCTTCATGTGGCTATTTGCTTAAATTAGCATAGATGTTTTACCAGATTGACTTCAAATTGCTATGAATTGCGAATCATGAATGTAGTTGACAATTCTGTACTATTTCAATGTTTATGGATTAAAAAACCTTCAGGTGTCTTTTATTGACTAGAAGCATCTATTTTTAATTATGTCGGATTGAAATAGCTAAAATAGGTAATAAAGTCTAGTAATAATAATTATGAGCTGTTTTCATGTTTACGAACTTAAATGATTTCCGGTGGCTATTGCTGGCTAGTAGCATGTAGCAGTCGATATGACCAGTGTAGCCACCAACAAAGACGACGACGCTACTCGCTGGCACAAACTCGACGGAACGTGGTTTAAACAGACCGTTTTCACCTAAGCTCGGAGTTGGTTGCACCATTTCTTCTGTACTCAACAAAGAACGCGCAACATAGCGTATATATTTTTGTCAGATTGCCTTTAAGTGGCTACTAATTGCTATTGCAAGTATAATTGACAATTTTGTCACTACGTCAATGCTTATGATTGAGTGTATGGCTTCATGTGGCTATTTTCGGCTTAAACAATGTCGGGTCTTTGGATCTAGTAATAATGAATTCGGCATAACTTGCCTCAAACTGGCTATTAGTGACTAATATTGAAAATGATATTTTATTTCGATCTTTTTAAATACAATTGAAGTGGCTATTATTGACCTTAAAGGGTAACTGCAAAGAAAAAAAGTGTTTTTTAAACAGCCTAATTGGAACAAGCATGTCACAAAACAAATGTTCCACGAAAAAAATAATTTTTTTAGCAATATTTACGTCACAGGACGTAATTTAGTCGGAGTCAGAACCTCTCCACGTTTGAAATTCCCGCTCTTTCGACCCCCGCGGAGGAACTACGCCCCGCCCCTCACTCTTGGATTTGCTCTTTTTTGTTGACTTGGCTGCTGAGCTGAGCGTCTTGACTTCCGGTGAGATCTGGCAACCAACAACGCACGTTAAACATGGCGCCGGTATTGTTTTGGTTTGATGGTACACGAGAATAGAGCTGTAACGAGAAGCTGCGCGGTTTGCGAGCACATAGCGAAGACGAGACCGGAGAAGTGCCCCTGTGATGTTCCCGGAAGACGGAAAGTATCATTCGTAATCGTCGTGTGTGCTTGGAGAGCGAAGGGAGTCACAGGGTCCGTGAGTGCGCAACCACAAGCCAACGTTCACGACAGCGCTGTCGTTGACTTCGGCGATCTCGTTCTGTTTGGTGCAACACGGCGATGCGACAAAGAACTGAAACGTTCGTGGTGTGTGTGGTGCGGTGCTTGGAAGTAGACACCCACAGAGCGCAGATTGGTTGTTGTGGGGTTCAGTCCCGTCGTCGTCAGCTGATCCAGTCAAACTGGTGCGGGAGGACGCAGCGAGCGTTTTTAAAAGTAAATCTTCCTTCGTTCCGTTTTAAAATGTGGAAGATTCCCGACGCATACCGTGAGTAAAAAGCTGCGGGCGTTTTCAACAAAATTACGTCGTTTTATTTGAACAATGAACTCCGAATTGTTGTCCTAAATCTGCCGTTTTTATGCTTCGTGTTGTTGGACTGCGTTTGCACAGCGACGTGTTGCGCTCATAGTGCGGTGTGAATAAATTTGGCCAAGATTTCGTACCTGCCCACACATGCATGGACTGAGACCATTTTTTACGTAGTGAACATAGTGCTTTTTTATTTTGTGTGTCTAGTCGCGGACGTTAGGTGCACCCGGTGCGAATCTCGACGGCCTTTGGAGCGATATGACGAGAACGTAACTGGACACGTTTGTTGCTACGCGAACGCCCGATTGCCTCCAGCCAAATGGCATTCCTTTCGGGGCGACATGGCTGCTGGAAGGCTCGCTGTCGGGATCACTCACCTGACATCTCCGAAAAGTCGGCATTTGCACGCGCCAGCAAGCAAAAAGAAAAAAAAGCACGCTAAGCAAACAAAAAGGAAAACGAAAGAACCGCGCTCTGAAAGCCAAAACCCCGCGTCGCTTCCTATCACTAATACCTGCGACAGCTGCTAAACACACACTACATCACTTCAAGAAGTCTCACTCAAGCACCTTGGTCAGCACGAAACACTGATCACTTCGGCGAAACGATTAGTCGAGGCAGGCGAGACGGGCGGGAGCAGAGACTTCGGCGGCCATGAAAGAATGGCGAAGCTTTTGTTTGTTTTGGTATGAATCGAAACGGAAGTGCCCGTCTTGTAAACCTTTTGTAAAGAATAATAACTCTCATTACACGGGTTATTCTTTAAACGTAAAAATATGCCACTCAAAAGGAAATTGCAACATATAACAAAGGTTTAACAACCAAGATCTAAGCTGTCAATCAAACTCTTAGCCAATGAGAACCTACTTGCGATTGACGTCACATAATCACAACTTCGTGGCGCGCGATTTAAAACGGACGAAATTGCCGCAAACTAAAATCAGTCTCACGCAATAAATATTGCTGTAAAATTTTTTTTCTCGCGGAAAAATTGTTTTTTGACATGCTTATCCCAATTAGGCTATTTAAAAAAAAACTTTTTTTCTTTGCAGTTACCCTTCCGATTCATCCCGTAGTAATTTACCGCACAGCAAACCGCTTTGGACGATCTTACGTCGTTGTTCCTTGACAGATCGGCTTGAAATGGCTATATGTGCCTAATTGTGATTAATATTGTACTTTTTGCAGTTGATATCTTTACCTATCTGGCTGACTTCAACTGGCTATGATTGGCCATAAGCATCTACTTCCTGAGTGTATTGAATTGTCTACAAAAGGCCCTTGGTGCTTATTAGCCGCAATGTTCTACTATATCATACCTATGTCAGAGAATGGCTTCGAGTTTCAATTCTTGGCTTTAGCATTTATTATGAAGAAAATCAGCTTCAAATGTTATAGAATGACTATTAGCTGCTATCATTGACAATACTGGCTACCAATGCGTACCTATAGCCATTGCTAGCCATGTGATACCCATGTCATAAATATTAAGTGCTAATAGCCAACAATTGCAACTTGAAGTCCTTCCCATTTCTCAACGGAAAATGGCATAAATTTATCGATAATAATCAATAATAGCCATAGGCAGTCATTTCAAACCCATATAATTAAGAGCAGATGCTCATGGCCAATAATAGCCATTTGAGGCCACTGTCATGCAGAAGCATTGATATAGAACAAATTTAATTAAACTTAGCAGTAGCCATTGCTAGTAATTTGAAGCCAATCTAAGTAAAAAAAAAGATTCTAATAGCCAATTTTAGCCTAAAAAGCCATTCCATTTCGTAAACACAGATATAGCTCATAATGATCAATACTTGTTACTAACAGCCATGTCTAGCCATTTCAGTTGCCAATCTAATACAAATACATCCTTAAAGCCAATAATAGAAACTTGAAGACATTGTTGTTATGCATAAACACTGAAATAGCACAAAATTGTCAATTATACTCACTAATAGCCATTGCTATCTACCTAAAATTTCTAAACACAAAAAGAGACCATAACTGTCAACACTAGTGACTAATAGCTATGTGTAGCCATTTCAGGCCAATCTAGGTAAAATAAATGCTTATGACCAATAATAGCCCCTTGGAGCCATTTTCATCCGTAAATACTGAAATACCACATAATTGTCAATTATACTCACTAATAACCATTGCTAGCCATTTGAAGGCATTACAATCAGAAATACATGCTAATAGCCAGCAATAGCCACTTAAAGCGATTGCAGTTAGTAAACACAAAAATCGTTCATACCTATCAACACTAGTCACAAATGCCCATTTGCAGCCACTTCAATCAAATGTATCTAAGTTTGGACACATATAGTCAATAATAGCCACTTGAAGCCATTTTTAATCATAACATTCAAATAGCAGATAATTGTTATTATACTCACCAATAGTCATTATTAACCATTTGAAGCCAGTCTAGTCAGAGATTCCAATAGCCACCTGTAGCCGTTCCAGTTCCTAAATGAAAATAGCTCAAAGTTTTCAATACTAATTATTAATAGTCATTTGTAGTCATATATTGCAAACATTAAAAGACTTGAGGCTGACTGCCAGTAATAGCCAGTTGAAGCCATACTTTCACTAATACCGAAATAGGTAAGTGTTAATTATCTCGTCAATGACCATTGGCAGCCATATAAGGGCAATCTTGTCAAATAAGATGCTAATAACAAACAGAAGCTTCTTGGAGTTGTTCATATGTGTAAACAAACAAAGAATCAGATAATTATCAATAAATATTACTCCTAGTCATTTAGAAACATTTCAAGTCAATCTTATTACAAATTTATGCGTATTGCCGATTATGGTCACCTTTGAGCCAGTGACATCTAATAAGACATGTCTCGGTGGAAATAAAACAAATAAGTAAACAAACCTAGAAAAGGTAATTAATTATTTAGATTGTACAAAATCGCTATGCAAATCTTGACAGGTCCATACTGCACACACTGCATTTTGACATCAAAAGACCAAGACGTCCAATACCACGAGCTTATATTACGCGTGCTCCATTAAAAAATGTATATAAGATATATTTCATAGATTATCAATTTCTCTGCTGAGTCAGACCCACTCGCTGCATTTCCGGTGAAAAACGTTTATTGTCCAATCCCTGACGCAAGAATCGCTTTCTTTTTCCGTCTGCCTATTTTACCTCGGAGTTTCCTGTATTAGTCTCTAAGGTATTTGATGTATCTTTCGTGCCAATTAGCCTAAAATGCAGGCATTCTGAGGTGATCTTCAACGAAGCAAACCACACCATAAATTAATCTTTTGTGCCTAAGTTTTGCTGTTTTATTTTATTTTTTCAGCCAAATCATGTAAGATATGCAGAGATGCAAATATGATATTTGTTTTCTCAAAATTATTGAGGCTGATTCAAAACGCTCGAAGGCAGTGGGTGATATTACATATAAAAAATTGCGCGTCTTGAGAGTGGGTAAATCCCTAACATTCCTCGTAAAAAGTTTTAGTTCGTGTGAAATACTGTGTATTTGCCGGCGCATGCTGCATCATCGAAGAGTGCGCTGTTTACCAAACAACAAACATGTTTATGATCAAGAATGCAGACAATCGTCACCATCAGAGCAAATGCGCCTGTGAAGGTGAATATTTCCAGCCTATTAAACTCCCAATAAAGGTTTATTGTCCCACCACAGACAAAAAGGAATACATATATTGGGAAGTGCGAGCTGAGAACGCTTAGGTAAACCACGATGCTTGCTGACGTCAGAAAAACAATATTTTGTAAGATTTCATGTTGTAATTTCACTGGTAAAACTTTTTTTTAGAAATGCGAGTATTATCTTGCGACTGGTGACGCGAGAAATGTTAGGAACGTTAGATTTAATACTAATACTTCGCATGTTTCATGTTACTATTCCCTCCAGGACGCGTGATATCTTGTTTTATATGTCCGAATATGCAAAGGGGCGCGGAAGTCTATTCAGAATCAGGCCTACGACATTCTTTTTTACCTACCCATGTTGAGTTTTTTATAGAATAGTGCAGGCACCTTATATTGAAGGAACACAAATGATTGAAGGTAGCATATCGCTTCATGACAACCATACCTCCTTACTTTCTTATCAGTCACGGATGATCATATTCATGTTATTCGCATCTTTAAGAGGCAATTCAAACCTATGAACACAGGCGCGCAACAAACACATCGGTCTCTTGTAAACATACAACAGTTGAACATACGTGTGGATAATTACAATGAGCTGAGTTAGAGACATAGGTGTGGCACTCAAAGGTGGCTTGACTGTCCAGCAGCGATGGCACCGTTCCTGTTCCCGTTCTGCATTCCCTTTTCCTTGACGAGCACGTCCGGCGCACTGAAGTTCTTAAATGCGTCTTCCACGCAAGGTTTGTCGTCGTTGGTCCCGCTCGGCTTCTCGGGCCGCCTGCTAGGCATCAGTGATTAGTTTTACAAGTCGCCCCATTGGTGCCTCGCAGACGACGAACAGCACGAGGCTCAGGAGGTAGCAGGTCACTAGGCCTGCGAAGCACTGGGTCACCTGGAAAGAAAGGTGCAGGAAAGAGTGCGTCTTACTTTAGCAGTTCATGTCACAAGTGCCTTAGAAAGTTGAGCGCCGATTAAAACGTAGTGTCCGAGAAAAGATGGCGACATATACGGTAGCGACCATGAGTTGAGGAGCAAAAAGGTGATTAGTTTTCATACTCAGGAACGCATCTTATAATTTTATTTATTAACCGGCATAATGTCTATGAACTTTTTTTGGCATGAAGCCGCTTAATTAATTTTTTCGTAGACGTTTTGGTTGTAGAAAATAAGAGTAGATTTGATACCGAGGGTTTGTCTGATTTTGTGTAATTATAAGAGCGTTTCAGAATAAGGGGACCCAAAGCTTCGGGGCCACCTGGGCTCACCACTGCGCATTTGACGAACCCTAACTGTGATTTGGGTATTGGGCTGGTGCTCGTCCCTAAAGAAAGTAGTGAAAAGTAGCATGGGGCCTCTATTTGCGTGGGGCCGGGTTACGTCGGCAGACATGCGAATCCCTTTCCGTTCGCTTCGGAGCGAATTCGTCATTGTTGCTGCCGTATTAGCCACGTTCATTGCCAGTGAATGGTGTCACCGGCTTTTGCTTCGGTTTATTTTCCACTCAAACGACAAATCATAAGCGTGTAGATCGCCCCATTTTAACGATAGCCCTCTGATTCTCGCCTTTACTAAGCCTAAAGAGACGCGTTAACCGTTGACATGGCAACGTCACGCTATTCATAGAGTCATTGAATGTTATCAAAGTAACGAATTTCATTTAGTCCGCTTACCGGAAGTTAATCCCCTCAGAATCCGGTTCTGATTGGCTCGTGTGCCCGTGGAGGAAGTTATCAGTCGGCCATTTTGAAGGTAGGCCGAAAACAACAAAATAATTATTCAAAACATTTCCTCGTTACCACGGCTACAGCGGGTACCCACCCATGGGAGCTCTGGGCATCGATGTGTTAGGACAAGACGGACAGTGCGTTGATTTTTTCTAGATTTTGTTTTTATATCAAGTAGTCGCTAATCTGGTTCGCCAAACAAGATTGCCGACACGTATGCTCGCTCCCTTGCGCTGGTGCTGCGTTTGAAACTCTACGCCTGAGACGCTGAGCCTAACACTCGACTTCTATCAACGCTACTAGAACCACTCAGTTAGGAAACTGCCATAGAGCCTGCTTTAAAAAAGTGGCTCCGATCCGTGCTCGAGAACCGAGCTAATGGCGATTGCAATGATGCCATTTCTCCCGCAGCGTCCACTCCGGGAACTTCACGGCTGCACGTCGAGTCGGGCAAGGGCGGGTGGTGCTGGAGTTCTCAAGAAGCTCATATTGGTCGAGGAAAGCTTTCAGTACGATGATGCTCCATAGCGATCTTGGTGCGACTGGTATTAATAACCCTTTCGAAGCTTCGAAGCTTTGAAAGGGTCCAAAATGGCGATCACCATGGCAACCGACAGCGATGAGCCAATTACCTTGAGAGGTTTTGTCGTCTGTATGTTGATATTTGTCTGTGTCCGGCTAGCAGGCGGGAAGGCGATGGGGCTGCTTTGCCAGATCCAGTGACATTAAGTTAGGCGAGTTGGTGCTGATTAACCATCGTTTAAGATGCGCACAAAAAGACAAGGACTAAGAAGAGAAACACATTCAGACAACAAACAAGTGCGCTTGTTTGTTGTCTGCGTGATTCTCTTCTCAGTTAGTCTTTTTGTGCGCATATTTAACCCTGTGTAAAAACAAGTGACGCACACAGAAAGCTTAGGCCCCATGGCGGTCCCAGCTTCTTCATCACTTACCACATTGAGATGTGAGAAAAAGAGCCTTTCTCTTGCTGTGTAGAGGCGAATAAGGAAGTATGGCAGATGAACTAAATAAACGCCAAATGACAGCCGGCTAAGTGGAGTGAATGCTCCCCAAGAGAGGAAGTGGGAGATGAAGCCTGTAAAAGAACGTCACAAACATAACCATTGCGTGTTGAAAATGAGAACTCAAGCTATTAGGGTAAATAAAATCTTACCTTTATGACAAATATTTACTTTTCACCGCCAAAACAAGTGGAAGATGCAGCACTTATTTCATTTTAATATATTTCGTATTGAAAATCTTGCCAATACCAGGATGAAACCATATGAATGTTTATTTACGAAAGATACGCACAAACTCATGTATCGTCATAAATATTTTTTTTGCCCCTACACGAATTTGCATTTACAAGATTTCTTTATTTTTGTGAACTGCTGGAGTAGCTTTTATTTGACGTTTTACTTGACTGACATCGTCCGTTTCTTTTATATATTTTAAACGCGCAATTCTATTTTTGAGTTTTATTGAAAGTACGAATATTGAAGTGGGCGTCAATACCTCCGCATGACACAATAACCGTAGCATAATGTACTCGGATGGGAGTAATTGAGGCTTTTTATAAATATCTAAATTTGTTCGTGTTTTCGCAGTAGCAAAGGAGCCATTTACAGATATTTGAGTACACCTTGGGCGATGTGTCATGTCAAGGTATGCAGTTTGGTATCTGAGATTGAACATAAGTGTTTGAAAAAAAAATATTTTCTCCGCTATAAGAGAACTATTGTCCTTTAAGTAGATGGTGCCACGTGCACCACATATGATGCATTCAACCCATAAACATGCACGAAAGAAAATATATTTTGCTTTTGAGAAACAACGCAAGAAAGTTGAATGTACACGGCATAGTTAAAATTTATGGTAATGTTGGATGTAAATTATTTACAGCAAACTTGAAACATTTAGCGACGCCTAAAAAAAGTACAACACAGACCGGCTGTTTAAGTATCTTCATTTTCCTTTCCTGTCTCATGCTCAGGAATTTCAAGTGTTCATAAGCTCGCCTGCGCGCTGACTGTTATTTGTTTTAAAGTAAATGATCTAATTATTTGCGAGGGCATGATATTCTTAAACTTCTCAACAAAATTTTGTTGAAAAAAAAATCAGAAGGGCAAGACATGGTTTATAGCAGTAGTAGCCATAAGACGACGATGGCATACTCACTTGCCCTTCCGGTGGCGCATGCAAAGGTGAGCCACGAGAGCCAGATAGTCCAAAGAAGGCGTTCGGAGAAGGCGAACGACAGCTTGGCCCACTCCGGTGGATGCGCACCCCTGTTCCACTCGTACATGCTCAGGATAGCTGTCAGTCCGCATGTCGCCGTGATGAGCCACATGCCTGCTTGGAACAGCTGAAACACAACCGGAATAGAAGCTTTTTTTATTTTATTTTTTATTTCAGCGTTGTGCACTCGATAAGCAGTGCAACTTTCGCTTCACGTATAGTACCAAAATTAACGTTAGTTTACGCCGATCGAAATTCAATTGCAATCTTAGGAGAAGGATGGACGTAATTTCCATAGGCAAGTGCAAACCCTCCTATTTTGTTTATGTTTTTGCCAGCAAGAATTTATGTCCATGTTTTATGCATTCTGTGTATACCGAATGAAGCATTATGGGCTTAATGATTGTACCTATGAATAAAGTTGTTAATCACAATGTTTCCGCGGCATTCCTTGGAGCTTGTGGCACAACATTGCAGTTTTCGTTCGTTTGTTATATAAATAGAAACTGGGAGGAAGAGGACGAAATGAGTCGGCGCAGGGGCGTCAGATCCTCGAGCTTCCGATCAAATGATCAGTGGGCAGATGCAAAGCTTGTGGCATCGGTCTCTACTCACTGTTCGTACGCGCTCGAAAGTGGAACGCCATCGTCTGCTGTTCGGAGTTCGCTTTCGTCACTGCCTCTTTGGCGCCGACAGACTACCACTGCCCCTTTGGCGTAGTAGTAGAGTTCTGGGCTCATATTCATGGGGACGTGGGTTCTATTCAAGTCGGGGCGCGTTCAGAATTTTGTTTTTCTTCTAAATTATGTGTTCTTATGTACAGTGTATGTGACTTCTGAACAGCATTTTACAAGGTTCATAGCAGTTTCCAAGGCGTTCCGTCAGACTCTTCTCGGGGGTCCACTGACATAAATATTGTTCTAAAACCGCCGGAGCTCGCCTTTACCTGTAACTGCGCAGTTAAACGTTGCACAAAGTTGCAGTTAAGGGCTCGATATAGTCCGACGTCTTCGGCGCTGCCGCCAGCGGAGGTCTGGCCTAGCTATGCCAGACACGGCGCGCCAAATATGCTCTTCTGTACAGCCCGCCTCTATCGCTCCCAGGCTCCGGGACTCGGGGTGCTACTGCGCAGGTCCGTTGATCCAGGGGAGCGCACGCGGAGCATTCTGGTCTGGCTGGCAAGGCGCGAAACAGAGCAAGACCTATTTCGTGACGTCGACGACGAAGTGCGGCGGCCGTTACCGCCTGTTGCGATGGCTACACCGAACCGCCGGACTATAGATTGACGGCTCTTCGACAACGTGACGAAAGCAGGGCAGCATGTATGCGCGCGCCTGCGTGTCGTGGGATTATATCGAGCCTTTTAGGATTGTAACCTTAGCTAGCTGAAGCTTTGCTTCGTAATCTTTGTTTTATTCTGATGAAGTCACCGAGTCTAGGGTGACTGTGACTCGAGCCTTGTAGTATCAAGATGGAACTATCGCAATGGCAAATATTTTTGGAAGGGACAAATTTACGTGTCTGAATTTTTTCAATAAATCCGATGAAATACAAAAAGTCCTCCCCAGTAAAATTTTTGTGATTCAGGTTTATTCGATGATGTCCACATTTCGAGGTCATCAACTTCAGTGGTCCAAAGTAGAGGCCAACTTCGGTTTCATTTGAAATTTTGTACCATAGACAAAAGGATCGGCAATGTATGTTCAGAACAACGGGTCGTGGTACCTCTGGGTCACGACAATATTTATTGTTTGTTTCCAGATTGTCTTTGGAATAGCCGCCATCTCAAAATTCAACATCCTAAAAACAGCAAATGTAAATCATTAGGCTAATTGAATAAAATGTAATAATTATATTTCTAATAAGTTTGATGAAACTTGTTGATAATGCAGTGATGAAATGCAGTACACTGGTGCTGAAGATTGAAATCAAGCTATTGCTTGATTGCATTGTTCGGTGCCAGTGTAATTCATTTTCACTTTTGGGGTAATAATTAATTTTAATTGTTGTCACAAACATTTAAATGGATTTTTCGAACAAACGATACTACCGGTTTTCACGACTCGTTGCAACAGCAGAGAACATATCTTGGGTAATGCATTTGTCAGCCGGTATTACAGAAATTTAGTATTGCTTTAATTTTCTAAAATGGAGCGTTTTTCCTAAAAAGTAAGTGCCGGTAGTGATTTTCTAAAGGCGTATAAAGAAAATATATAGGTTCTCGAGTCTTTAGACTCGGGGCCAAACATTTTTCTATAGACAGGTAAAGACAATTTATTGGTGCCCAGTCTTTAGACACGGGGCCATAGAATTTTTTTAGGCATGTAAAGAACATTTCTTGTATCCCAGTCTTTAGACACGGGGCCATATAATTCTGTATAGGCGGGTAAACAAAATTTATTGGTCACCAGTCTTTAGACATAAGGCCATAGATGTTTCTATAAATGGATGTAGATGTATTAATGGATTTCTATGACTGACCATAGAAGCCATAGGGGTGATAGCCTGCCATATAATTTTCTATAGACGACCATAGACCATTTTGGCATGGGAGTAAGCAGCCCCCTAATTGACACATAGCCGTGGGAACCCGCGCCTCCATTCCCTCACACTCGCCACTACGCTCAATTTAAACATCGTCAGCACCTCTGTTGCAACAGTTCACTTATGTCGTCACACCATCATTAGGTGCAGCTCTGAAGGCCTTCATGGTATTAGCTGTGTACCTTTATATGGGATATGACAAACTATGAATATTACTGCTACTTGAAACTTTTGAGGTGATTTAAATACATTATATTCACGTAGTATGTTCAAGAAGCAAAACGTTAAACAGGTTTATTTTCAAAATTTCAACAGACAATCAGCTAAAATGTCATTATTAAATCTCTAGAAAAATGTGCTGTTTCTTGACTGTACTATATTTCCCCTGATATTAAACACCTGTCGAAGGTATGGGCCTTAGGGACAATCGATGGGATATAACTATGGAAAATCGCAGTGGCCGTTTGATTTATGCGGTTTTATCGCTACTTGCTAACCCAATGATGAGTAGTGAAATCATCAAGAAATGTTAATTCGTCGTGTTTACGTTCGTTGTGCTAATCATACTTCACTCTTGAAGTCTAAAATTCAATCGCTGTCAATGGTAAGGCTTCTAGAATCACAGCTCAATTTCTCTGCGCAGCTCTGGTAGGTGTGCTTGAATGCAGAGAGGCAAGTGAAATATCCGGTGACATATCCGCGTTCACCAGAGGCACCGAACGTGTTATACACTGAATCGACTGATGTATTCACAGAAAACCATTGGTATGATCTGCTATTTCAATGAGCAAAGGGCACTCTCCAGATGCACCTACCTTGTTGATTTCATAGAGCTGTACTTGAGAAGCAGCAGTTGTGTAATAGCGCCAAGGAAGAATGCGGCTCCGTGGTAGGACGGATGAGGGTACACCTCATTTAAGGTGCCGACGGAGACCCTGAAAAAAGCGATATATTGTTTTCGGAGTGATGACCCTCTTTAATGAAACGTAAAACAAAATTGCGTTTTCACTCAAAAACAAAAAAATTCTCTCACGCTCCGAAAGAGCACAAGGGACTACCTGTAAGAAATAGTGTTAACTTAAACGTTTAAGCTAGAGGTCGGTTACACTGTACTTTCACCGCAATGAGCTTCTCTCGGATAGAAAGGAATTGGACAAATATCGGAATTTACCACCTAAGACTTCACTGTCCAACACTTTACGAAGGAGTCACTGAGTTTGAGCTAAAGTAGGAGTGACGTTTTAAGCGAAAAGCAACAAAAATGAAATGACTATCGTTGTACGTGAATATCGACAAATATTAGGGTGTAGTACACAAAAACTGCGCAATTTTGTAATGAAGTTTTGTTTTCCATAGGTTGAAAATTCAAGTCGTATATAATACGAGTCCGAAATACTTGCTACAATTCCGGTGTTTACAGTGCCACACGTACATGATGTCACTCCCTACTATCATATGTTGTTGTTGTTTTTGTTGCAAGTTTATATGTCATGACCTTACAAAATATGGCATTTGGGCCTTCGTTTCTTTTTTATAATACGCTTACTATAAATTTTCAACTGAAGTGATTATTGATCAATGCCTCAGGACAATAGTCGTTTTACCACAAGCAGTAAGCAGCCATTTGTCTTGCCATTTAAGACGTAGAACCTGCGCGCAACTTTTCCTTTGCTACAAAAACGAGCGTGCAGGCGAGCTGGTTCAATATTTACATGGTAACACCGGAGCGGGAAAAATCAGGGCGGACGACAGAAAGCTCAATTGACTTTGTGTTCTCCGTCCCGTTTACCCCTCTCCTGGGTTACCATGATGCATTTTGCGTTTTGGCGCTTAACTGGCGCACCGTTCGCTGTCTTAAGAAAGCCACAGCGAGTTTGGGTGCCTCAGATGTTTTATGAGCACTAATGATCGAGACATATGCATCATTTTGGATTGCATTACGGAGGTTACGTACATTCCGCTGAGCGCTAGCCGCAGATTAGGTGGTCGCACCTACTTGGCGGCTGAGGTGCAGCGGCAGAACGAGTTAGGTTACAAATTGTTGGGATGCAGTCACAGCTACCCAAACACACCAGAGCCGTGGAACAATGCAAAGCGTGCCTATATTCCGTTTCACTTTACGTAGGCGCGGAGCCAGAGACTTCAAGACGTTCGCGCAGAGGTCAGGGCTCACGCACTGTACATGTTTACTTCTGGAACACGCACAAATAAACAACGAATGCCGTGACATTGAGCTTCTGGTGTTTCTTCATGGCCTCCATTATCTCATGGCGTCGGCTGCGCTTCGGCTTATATGTGAGCGGAAGTATAATATTCGTAAATCACATAACAGTAGCCCAAAGAACAAAACGCCATTGTCCGAAACGGCGTAAAGCACGACAGCCTCACACCGGAACGGACCTGCCGCCAGTGTTGCGGCACATTCTTCAGCGTTACTTTATCTACAGAGTTTGTGTGTGACTCTTTACTGTTAACCAAATGTGTGTCCTGGCATGTGCAAGCCACTAGAGGAAATAAACCTTTTGTTCGAACAATATTTATACTTATAAATAAATATAATGCTTACGTGAAATTATCTGCCATAGGAAGCACGAATGGCGTGTACACTGTGTTATGCACCTCCCACATGGAGATGGAGCAGGCAATCAATGACAGCACACTGAACATGAAGACGGCAGTCCGCAATCTCCTAGAAATATAGAGTTTGTTGAATAACATTTATAAAGCACTTACGTTTTTAAGACAACACACAACTAGGGAACACAATAATTCAAACATTGATAACGGTACTTAGCGCCATACTAGTTACCTTGCAAAGAAGAAAAAGTTTAAATTTAGTACCTACTAATATTGTCTCGTAGATATAAAATACCTAAGTGATACATTTTGTCTCGAACTAGTTTTGAACGATATCCATCCATCAAAAGCCTTGCAGTCAGTGTGTTCAACCACAAAATAGTATGGTAAATAATTATATAAAATCACAAAGATGATAAAGTACTAGTTAATTAAAACGCGGTCTTTGTTTTTTGTCACATATTAAAGGGTTTACTCTGAGCTCTATGGCATTTTATATTGATTGATTTTCTGCCTCGGTGTTCAGTGTAACTCCTTATATCCATTCATACACGTGCTCAGCGGAAAGGTAGGCCGCTGACATCATGGGAAGCCCTTTTAAAACTCTTTGAATTACTAATACCGTGGAATCATTAATAACATTGAAGTACATAGGAAGCACACTGGCACCGTCTAAAACGTTATAATTAAATATCTAGGACAACATCGCTGTTGCAAGCACAACTTGGTTGAATTACTAAACGAGATATTTCACCAACGGTTAAGAATGCATTAACATCGTAATTTGAAATGCAATAATTATTCATTCGAGATGACGCCGCCGACCGCGATGGACTTCAGTGAATGAATAGAAAGTTATTATTTCGATTATATTTAACTGAAATCTACTCAATATAATTTTTCTTTGAATCAGCCTTATTTGGCACATATGGTTTAGATATTTTCCACCTGTGGTACAAAAAAGGCTCTAGCACTTTTAAAAAGTAAAGTGTTTTTTGGATAGTGAATGATGACGTTAGGTTGTCCAATGTCTTCCATACTGAAACTAAAGGAAACAAGTAGGGCTGTGTTTCTGAAGTACGCAATAGCATTTCTGTCTTCCATGAAAGTTTGCTTGCGTGTCGCTAGCCTTCCGTGTCCATTTAGTTTGTTTGCATATTTCAAAATGCTATAATTATTTCTTGGGACTATGATAGCAAGAACCTAACATAATATTTGTCAGTGTACAAAACGCAGAAAAAACATGCAATAAAATTACATATAACATTAATATATTAACAAGACATTCTTACAAAGAAAAGTTACAATAAGCCAATATGACTCGCTGAAACAAGAAGCTTCTTAAAATAATACGAAAATAATAACCATCATTAACAGTAATCATTCCCCAAAAATATACTGGTTAACGAAGTCATTGTACCATAAAGGGCTAAGGCATGAGCATACCCAAATCTGTCTAGATCACACAACCCGTCATTTATAACGCGACAAAAATATATATTACACGTTACCAGTCGCGTTATGGCTATATGGATTATTTGTTGAAACTTATTATATGGATGCGGGATCCCGAAGAAAGGAAGGCACGTGAGGGGCGTTCGAGGCCTGAGTGAACGATGCCGGAATCTTGCAATGTCGATGTCTGTATATAAACGATGTTAATGACCTTGTGCAACCAACGACGGGTCGGCGGTTCTTGCAACATCGTGTGGAAACCCGGGAGAAGGCTCAACGAAACGGTGAGAACCTGACTGAAACATCAACGAGAGTTTGCAAGATGCAACGTACCGAAGCTCGACCGGCAACATGAACGAGACGCCAACCAACTCTACGAACGCCCAACTCATTCACACCTTCAGAAATACCGTCATTGAAAGTTTCATGCAGCAAAGAATTACATCGCGCACGCAATTAACATCTCTTTTTGTTTATATTAAGAACGACTTACGAGCAATAACCAATGGCCAACAACTTGGCGAAACCATCCAGAGGTTAAAAATCTACAATTGCCAAATCAAGTTACCGTATAAACTAGAATATAGGTCGAACCGGAATATAAGTCGACTCCGTAATTTAAAGGTTGCAAAAGCGAAAAAAAAGCTTTTAGGACAAGAAAATGCAACTACCTTGGTAACACAATTGGCCAAGTATAGGGTAGGACAAGGAAACACGGAACATTTATTTAATTGCTTTGCACTCAGTAAAACAGAAAGTGCGCGAGGGTTACTACCAGAGGCGTACCAACTTATTTTTGAGTGGGGGGGGGGGGCAAACCAGACCCCCTTCCCCCAAACGCCCGGAAGGCGGGGGGGGGGGGGGGCGGTGCCCTTGGTATCCCTTGTTATCCCTTGGGCGCCACCAGCCAGTGTTTGCCCTGCCCAGTGGCGGCTGTTTCTGGGAGGGAGGGTGGGGGGGGGGGCAAAACACATGCCTTGCCCCTCTAGTTTGAGAACTGGGGGGGGGGCGGCGCCCCGCCCCCCTGTTGGTACGCCCATGGTTACTACTCAGATTCTTCAGAACATTCGTCCGACGACGAGCTCACTAACGCAATCCAAAGGGACGGCATCGCCTTCGAGAGCCGGAAACAAGAGCGACCTCGACGGCTTTCGTACGAGTCACTCCGACGTCACAGGTAGCGATCTGGCTCGCAGATCTCGTATAAAATTTGCCACCTTTCTTTCCAATTCGGGGTACACCGCACTCATTCCACGAAATAAAGTTTTCTTCGCCTTGCTGCATGCCGCCTGCTTTGTCCCTGGCCTTGCCAGTAGCATATGCTTTTTTCCGATATACCGAACTCTCGCTGCGCAGCGAGATTCCCGTAAATCTCTGCATAGGCGATGGCATTCTTTTGAAGGCCACCGTAAACTGTCTTCCACTTCCGTTTATTATCACTCTGGCAGTGGCAACGCTAGATGTAACAAACCAAGGAGCACAAGTGAAAGTGAATCGTGAGCATCGCGACAAGTGGACGAGTGCTAGGCGATTGCAAGAAAAACAAGATGGCGACTTCAGCCATCCAGTGTTGCGAGATTATTTTGTTTTCCGCTAATGACCGTTATACAAGACGAGGTTGACTTTTTCAGGTCCATTTTCAAACATAAATTCGACCTATATTCCGGTTTATATGGTACGTGCACGTTTTAGGTTTCCAACAGGCGGACAAAAATGCTAAATATAAATTAACTGCAATCAAGGCTATGACAAAACCAAGGTAGAATATAAAGAAATATTTTTGCTCGGGATGTGAGGTGTATTATCTGTATTTCAGCAATTCAAGCATTCCTTCGTTGAAAAGCACAGGTGCTACAGAGGCTAACTTTCCGACAAACCAAAAATATACAACGTAAGTTGGAGTACACTGACTTTCAGTAATAATAGCTGTGGGAGTGGAGAAACATTTTGTATAGTCTGATGGTTTTAATTTGTCGCCTAATTTGACATATCTGTAGAAGTTCGGGCGTTTATTTCCCATCCGCACGAACATCGGATTTATAAAAAAATAAAAAAATATAAAAAAAATTTATATTTCATTAACCTCTGTTTCTTTTAAAGAAGAAAAAGTTGGCGATATTTCATTGTCCCATATTGCCCCATACGCAGATGAGTTGGAAAAATAAAGCAGTAGTTACGGATCCTTCGAAAATTGCTAGTTCTCTGGTAGTCAGGAAAGAGTTAACGTAACCGCCCTTGGCAAAGGTTATGAACCCGCAACTGTCGCAGGAGTGTCTCCCAATTATGCCGACGAGTTTCTCCTCATGAAGCAGCAATTAGAAAAGCAAACGAAGGTCGTACACGCAACGATTCGACCACAAAATGGCACTAATGGGCGACTGAACGACTGCCCCATGCAAGAGTTCTTTCCATAGACCACCTTCTTCATGATGACGTACAAGCGAGTCATAGCTGGTCGAGAAAAGAATCTGAAGCAGGTTCATATGGAGATTCTGGAACAAATCACGAAGGCGAAGAATTGGCAGGACGAATAAAGCGAGTCAGGAGCAGAAGAGAAGAAAGGAACACGCGGAAATGTAACGAGGTAACTAACCACTTCAGGAAACATCGATTTAGACAAGCTATTCAGCTGAAGAAACAATCTTATAGACAAGACGAAAGAACGAAAAACGTAGAACAATAAGAATAATCAGACTACATGAGCGACAAACAATAGCTATAAAGGAATCCAGAAAATGGCTTGTCTCCAGCTCGTGGATCGGCTACACGAGGCTATTCATTCAGTTTATGTAAAGCTCCACTAAAATAGCGGATTGAGGACTACCTGACCAAATCACGCAAAAGAAGGGATCGCATCAGGATGCCACGGAAGTTGTAGATATGACGTGAAACAACACGACATAAAGGTCGAAGGTATAATCTACAGCCCACCGATGATCCGACCGGTTTACAGAAACGTTAACCATGCCAAGGGAGAAATGAAAACATTTTTTTTTCAACATTAATATTGGCAGAATGGACACATGCATATTCTTTTTTTTTTTTGCGGGAGAGTGTGTTGAAATTTAATGTATGAAAGCGGGCATCTCCACAAAGATGAAGAGGAAGCGAGATCCCGAGGAATGGAAGGCACGTAAGGAACTACCGAGGCCTGGGCATGAGTCAATGATGCCGCACACTTGCAATGTAAATATCTACTTATAAGCCCTGTCGTTGACCTTGTTGAACTAATGACCCGGTCAGTCTTTCTTAAAGCAATATAAGAAGAAAATGATTCAATTGATTCCAAGGTGTCTGATTTGTTCTGAAAGAGAATTCCAACTGACGGTAGTTTAGGGAAAGAGTGAATATTTGAAACAGCCCTTGAATTACCTGAGCTGGTGAAGGTGACGACTATGTCTTGTTTCCAGTAATTCTAGATACAGCGAAAGTCAGGTACGTTATTTTATCAATATGCATAAAGTCATTTATGACCAGGAAAAAGTATTACAAAGAAATACCTCCGACTTATATAACAATGTCACAATTTATGAGTGGACGTTTTGTCTCCATGCGGGAGACATTATCAATGCAGCCTAGGAACAACCCGACTAGCTACCAGCAACTAAAGGCTTGCTTTAAAGGACAAAGCAGCGTTTGATTGCTGGCAGCTAGTCGGGTTGTTCCTAGACTGCATTGATGATGTCTCCCGCATGGGAGACGGAACGTCCACTCATAAATTGTTGACATTGTTATACAAGTCGGAGGTATTTGCTTTGTAATCATGAATTCCGGCTTTTGAGAACATTTTTATGAAAAAAATATAAACTCTATTCTTTTGTTTGCGCCTAGTCTTGAATGAATGTTTGCTCTTGGGTAGTCTGACGTCAAAAACAAATCCAGTCAAAAATATTTAGAATAAAAGAAAAACGCAATGTAAGTTGAGTGTGGTCACACTCAGCATATAGCAGGTACTGTTATAATATCACCTCTTTAATTCGCTCCTTACTCTTGCAAGGCATTGTGGAGACAGCGGCGCGTCTAATAATAGCCTCGGCCAGAGACTCACGCATGGTCCCACTAAGGTAAGGAAAGGGGGCCCGTGTACCTATTATTTTACGTAAGCGTTTCCAAGTTACGAGCATAACCTTTCAGGTGCGAAGGTGGACGTCTCATTCGTGTGATACTTCCGTCGCTCTATGTATGGATGGCTTTGATTGATAAGCCTCCTCTGGACTTAAATTAGCCAAAGAAGAGCGCAGCGCAGAATTCATTTGTATAAATTTCTTACAGCGGCTATTCCAACACTTCGTGGTGGGGCAACAAATACATATATAATTGCAATGCGACAGCGAAAGCAAATACTTCAAAAATGTAATTACGAAATTTGAGGTAGATGATTAGCAAATGTTTGTCTTAAACTTAACAATGGGGCCTGCTAAACATGCTGCGCTGCGAAGTTCTACAGAACATACGGGTGACCAGAAAATGGGAGGAAAACAACGAGTTACATGAAGATGAGGAGAAACACAACGTGCATGAATGAGCGCAGACTAACAGCACATTTAGCTATGTACAACCAGCTAGCCCAAACCCAAGTCCAAACTTTATTCATGGGGCCTGCATGATCCATAAAATGATCGCGAGGGAATATTTTTATTTGCTTACATTTTTTATATACAGAGTTTTAGAGGATTGTTCCAATACCTCCGATAACGATGACCAATCATAATACGATGCCTGCGCAAAAGACCGGAGTCATCGAAACGATCTCCTAAAACACTAATATTCTCAATCGCTGAAACACACCCGGTAGATACAGTGCGGGCAAGCAGCGTAGGGCACATCAATATCCATTGTAGGATCTACTTACTTTTTGAAGAGCTGAATTACGAACACCGTCGCCACGAACAGCTGAAAATCTGTAGACATGTACCAAAGGTGGCCATATATCCCCTGAAATAAAAACACATTAAATACACGAGGAGTTGTATAAAAGGTGAATGCATACATCCCAGTATCTGGTGCTCATGTGTCTTATGCATTTAAAACCACGCCTGTCATATGTCTTACTTTTAATGCACAATTAAAGTGTTTTAATTAGCATGGTCATTATTATATATTTCGGTTAAATATATTTCGGTTAAATAAAACTTTCTGTGTCCATTTACTTTTCAACAATTTATCCCCCACCCAGTGGCGTCACAAGGAGGGTGCGGGGGGGGGGGTGTCGCGACGGGCCACGAGGGGGGGGGGGGGGTGGCCCGCGGCTGGCGACGAGCGGAAGGGGGGGGGGTGTTGCGGCGGGCGACGAGCGGGGGGGGGTGTTGCCGCGGGCCACCGCCCCGGGTGCCGCTGACCCTGGTGACGCCACTGCCCCCGCCGTTCTCCAGGAAAATCAGTCGTGTGCAATTCAAGTGTATGCCCCCCCCCCCCTTCCGCCTCATATACGGCGTTTTACTTTTAGTGCTTGCGTAGCAGAAGCTGCAATCCACAGCTCCGGGCTTTCAGCATGCCTCGCGAGCACACACGCTCGTGTTGTACAAGCATCGTTCAGGATAACATGCTCGTGCTCATAGCTTCGGCTTGAATCCTAATGCCAAGTGTATTATCTCAGTCCTCGCGGTATCAAACAGGCATAACTCGAAATTAGAACATTGTTTTGTTATTTTCAGCTTCCCAGCAAAGTTGCATTTTGCGGGTGCTGACCACTTGTATTTTGTAAATTCAATCAAGTCTCAAGCAGAATTTTGCAATGCCTTTATGAACTCCCATGGTAATTGGAGTCCGATGCTTTGTTTTTCAATTATCTTCAGACGCAAAGTTAGTTCCATTAAGTAGGAACGTGAACACAACATGTTGATTTCAAGTGGCGTGATTATGCGTATGCGGGTGTGTGGTGCACGCATAGTAAACCCACTTTATATTAAAAAAATATGTTTGTGATGGTGTTCATAAAATATTCATATCTGAGCGTGCTCTATTTTTATTAATAAAATTGTATTACTAATATATGTTCTAGCGCAGTTTATGTCCCTAGACCAACTACTTTTTCGTTATATACTCGAGAATATCACTTACGATGTGAAGGTCCTTCGTGAAGTTCCGAATCTGCAGCAGAAGCGCCCAGTACTGGTGTCCTAAACTCCGTATAAAAATTGCCGTAAATCTCTTTTGCGTTGGGTCCATTGATGAAGAGGGGTAACAGGAACGTGCACATAATAGCGAAGAAGAGCGGCACTGTGCCTCTGCGGAAAGAAGAATACCGCGACTGTTGCATTGAGCTCCTTCTGAATTAGATAAAGCAGATTTCTATTGCATACTGATCGAATCAGAGTAGATTGTCGCGCAGAAAGCTTCGAAATTTATTCTTGAGTTTAATTTATGCCCATTTCCTGCACATCTCCATTCATGTTTTTATTATTGTCTACTAATTATTTTTTAAATGTAATCGAATTAAAAATGTGCGTCACAATAAATGAACACATTCAAAACAAGAAAGATGCAACGAAATTGCTCGTTTGATTATAGGCAGATAACCCACTGTCTTTGAGATTATATAGCACCCATGTGACGTTCGAAACTAAATTTGCATCTGTAGTGTGGAACTGCATATCCTATATCAGCAGGTGAAAGTATAGAACATGTACAAAAGCGATTTGTGCGCATCGTTTACGCCAGAGTTTTTTAAAGAAAGTATTTTTATGAATATAATTCGATTTTAGCAAAATTAACATTAATTGGGCACCTATATAAATGAAAGTCTATTCGGGATGTTCAGTTTTTACATAGGCTAATTCATAGTGCAATAGACAGCCCCACTCTCCTCACCTGTGTTCACTTCGCATTCCACTTAAAACGAACTCTAGAAATCCAAGAGTATTTGACCCAGACCACATTCGAAACGCGTCACCGGTTTCAGCGTATCCAACATGTTTTAAACACGCAATTTACTGATGTTGATATTTTTAGTACAAACCTGTCTTTTGGAGAACGATCATTTTGATGCATGTGTTTTTAATTGGCATATATACATGCTAGTGTGCTTCCATGTTTTTATTTTCACAGCTCTTTATTTTGTCAACTCTGTATTTTGTGTGTATTTCAATGTGTGTGCTTAACCCAGTAGGCTTTCGAGCTGTTGGTTAGCACAAGGAAAATGAACACTGATTGATTGATTGATTGATTGATTGATTGATTGATTGATTGATTGATTGATTGAGTTGATTGATTGACCCCCAATCTTTTGAAAAGGATATTATTTTGATTGTGTTTAAATAACCGTTACAGTTTTTTGGAAACCCGCTTTTTCTTTTCATAGATATTCCAACAAGAAGCCACTGTAGTAACGGTAACAGTGGTAGCTACAACCTTTTAATTATGTATTCAGGGTTATTAATGAAAGGATTATCAGGGATATCAAACTATAGTTACGAAAATAAATATACAAAGATGATCTTCATACAAAACGTCTGTTTTCGAGCGATGCGGAGTAAATGTGTTGACTTCTTGCGCAGGAGTTGCGTTTATGTATTGGCTGACTGAAACAAATAGTGGGTAGACCTGACTGCTAGCATGCCTTAACGCCTACCCACTATTGTTTTCAATCAGCCAATAGAACCTTACTGTTCTGTTCTGACAGAGTCGTAACCCTTGCGCGAGAAGTAGACAGATTGCTCTCCGCATAACACCTAATTATATATGACGTGATCTACCGCTCCCATATATAAAAAATAAGTACTGTGAAATGGTATTTGCAGTAATTACTATAAGGGGATAGGATAGCAAAACTGAATAGCGACTACACTAAGGATGCCTTACATGCGTACTGTGTCTCATGGTCATGACGAACAACTATTTATATACATTGTTGTCTCTGCCTTCGGAGCCAACTTTAAGCGTTATAAATACTACAACTTATTAATATTTTCATGTATATAAAATAATTACACACTTCAATCTGCATGCAGTCGATATATTACAATAAAAATAAAAACTGTGACACCATGGACACCGTCCACCCACTACACTTTAAACTTTTTTGTAGTTCTTACCTGATCCAGCGCCGGACGAGAGCAATGCATCCTCCAACCAATCCAGTTCACGCGTTCTCTCATCAGGTTGTACGTCAGAAGAAAGCCGCTGAAAAAGGCGAAATACATAATAGTGACTCACAATTTTTCTAATTACAACGCATCGTATGCCAATGCAAATAACATCGATAAGCAATTGTTCCTTCTTTTAGAGTATTGCATACACCAGAAATATTTTACAGGGAAACAATGCTCGTGCATCAAAAAATAATTGTTCCGCACAACTGGAATGACAACTATATGAAAACCAATTTATTTCCTCCTAGCCTTTGGTTAGGGTGGGAAGCAAGGGAAGACACTACGGTGATGTTAGATGAAGGCTTTGAACACTGTGGGGTACTTCGCACAACAGTATGAAAATTAACATTAACTTAGGCTGTCCACTACGTTGTGAATGAGGTTTATATAAAGTTAAACAATCACACCTTGAGATGTTGGTTTAATAAGGACATCGCAAATACATGACAGGTATTCAGCTACTCAAATCACAACAGATGCCGTGCGCAAAGTAGTTAAGGATGTTGTGCAGTGCGTTTTTTTCTCGATGCAGCGAGGTAGTTCTTTGTTGCAAATAATTACGTTTTATCAGCAAACTCAAACTCAATTTGAGTATTTGCACATGGCATTATAGTTAACTCACCTGGCAGGGCTCTAAAAATTAGTGCTACCAAATAAAAGCTACGCCTCAAAAACAGAAAAGACGAATTGTATTCTTTTTTAAAACTAGATAATAGCGTGCTGTCCTACATAGCATAACTTATCTATCAGTAAACTTGCAGTAACTACGAATGAGTTGTTGATAAAGCAGACATTGACATGTACTTAAATTTTTCAAGAGTGCATTTTGATTAATCAACATGGGATCCTTATAAAGACTTAGTGTGTGCACCTAAATAATTTCAAGCACATAATTCTCCACTTGGAGCTGTTTGAAAACAAGCATCAATCACCTGGTGAAGAGGTTGTTTGCACTGGTCTCGTTTGTGCACTCAATGGTATTCTTGTTAATATCTAGCCAATCCGCGCAAGTAATCAACTTATCTGGGTCGCTGCCTATTTTGATTCAAGCAGCTCCTCTCGTCCTACTCTCCATTTGTTCCACTTATTTTCAGGAGCTTCATCTATTGTAGGTCCAATATTGTATATTTCTAAGGTGTTAAATAACTTCTCCCATTCAGAAATCGCCTAGCACATGCTTCAATTTATCCTGATGGTCCTCGTTTTTATGTCCACATCGCTCAATTGACTTTGGTTTCAAACTATCATACCCTGGTTATAAGACCAAAATAAAATGACCGCCTAATCTTTTACAATGTCAGTAAGTAATTTATTGTTTTTACACATAAAAAAGAGAGCCTGGACACTGACTTTCATTTTTCATGCTTGCCTTTTTTGTCATTCACTTTCGTGGAGATTTCACAGCTGCTGAACTGGGAAGTTCTTAAAGCAATTACATTGTGTTTTCCAATGGCTTACAAGTCATCCATTTAAATTTGTCCTCTTATGCATGAAGACACGTAATAAACCACATGTCCTACTTGCCAAAAGGTTCAATCCCAAGCAACGAATTACAACAAGCCCAAAATGTCCGCAAACAGTTGGTTTTCGACGCCGCGGAGTACTTGAAAACGTTCTCAATGAATGATTTTGTTCGAGGATTTGCAACAATTTGTGTTAATATTTCGATGCGCGTGCCAGCGCGAACAATGATTCACCACTATAACAGCGTGATTGCTTGCTAGTTTCGAAGTGTACAAACCATTAGGCTTCCCTGATCAGTAATGCTCATTGAAGCTTATAGAATACCTTAATAATTACGTTGCACGCCACTACTGTGAATATAATATTGGTATAAATGAGTATGAGGTAGTGTTTAATTCGAAAAAGATGGGGTGCAGTATTATTGCTTCAGTAGAGTGCCCCTACTACTTTGATTGTAATCAATTTGAAAACAAATCGATTTTGCCCTACCGAACTGTTCTCTCATGAAGAGAAATCTATAATGTGGAAAACTATTTTAAGCGTTTTTTTTTATTAAAATATGTTTGGGAAATTACTACGGTAAATTGTGTTCCATACATGAAACGTCCTAGCATCACGAACATTTAGAGACATTCTGTAATAGCTTCCACTTCGGTCTAGAAGACGACGAAACAGCGGACAGAACAAGCCATGGCACGAGGTGATCGACCGACGATTTCACGAGCAGCGGAGCAGCGAGGCAGGCCGGCTCCAACCGTTTTCGCCTAGCTACGATGTCCCTTTTCTGACTGTAAATAGTGTACATAAAGTTGCTATCGATTTAAACACCACAACGTCCAGAAGTTCTTCTATACATTCTGCGTTTCATGTATGTAATTGTGAGTAAATGGTCTTCAGTCTTAGAAGTTTGTTTAGCAGCACATCTAGCCCGTTCCGAAAGATGCCTACGTTCACGGCGCACTTCAGGAGATAATTTAACACGTCGTATATGCACACTTGACAAAGATATACCTGGCGATCTTTGAGAATCTTTCAACCCACCCCTTTTGTCCCTCCTCGCCTCCTCGCCTACCTCCCAGCAAGGAGGAGAGGTAGTCTCCTCCTTGCTCCATCTCCGGTCACATCACCTAAGTGATAACCATTCAGCGTCGAGCAACTCACTCTTCCTCTACCACCCGTCAACCAATCAGTGTCAAGCCTCGCGGCCATGCTTTCATACCGGCTTCATTTTTGGGCATCACAAAATGCCGAAAACCTAGCCAATAAACTTTTCAAGCTCATTGGCTAGCTGTGATAGAATTCATTCAATCAAGAAATACAGAGGTACAAAAATGGGTGATTCCTTCTTGACTATGCTTGACGGATTAAATACATTTTTAACATTTATTTTACAGTCAAAAATTTGGGTGGTATATGCCAATCTTGAAATAAAACCCTCGGCGATATAATTTCATCAGAATACTCACGACAGAAAGAAAAAGTGTCCACACTCAGGTAGCCAGCCGTTATAAAGCAGCCTCCGATGTTGTCCCCGTATTGAAGTGCATTGACCAGACGGGCTGAGGAGAAGGAAGACAGAGAGGTACACTGATTAAGATGCTTTGACAAATAATGAAGTGCTACATCAACGCTTCCCGAAATGTCCACGTGCACTCTTCCCAGCAAATTTGTTAATACTTCTGTTCTTTCAAATTCAATACAGGTTGTGTAATGCAAACTTGCTGCAAGACTTAAAAAAATCAAAAATCGGGTAGCAGGCTAAAAGCGAGGAACGGTGATGTAGTATTGTCGACAAATATATAGAGCAAGATAATATTATTTTTGCGAAGGTTCAAACTAGTTAATGAAGACAGAGTAATTAGCTATATTTTTTTAATATTAACTAGGGCTGAGACCTATACTATGAAACAGTCGTGGTCCGTGTTGAGGTACATCGAATCGTATAGTTTTCATAAAAGTAGCTCTATGTATGTTTAATTATTTCGAGCCTCTTGTAAAACAAAACAAAAAAAAACTGCCACCGTAAACCGGAGACATGGAAAAATAAAAATACGGACGCGCTTTTCTTTAAGGCCCTACAAATATGGGACACAGGAAGGGCTACTTTCTATGTAAACGCGGACAAATGGATATCTTTAAACACGTTTTATAGCTTTTGTGCTTTAAAGTTTGATCATAAAAACCTCTAAACAATGTTGCGTAAAGAATATTGTGCTATTAAACAATACACGCGCAGCGTGCACCAGTATAATTAACCGACCAACTAACTTGAATAGTTGTGTGGAGAGAAAGCTATAATCTTCTTATATCCACTGAACAGCCCATTTCAAGAGCTGCATTTGCAGCAAAATTGAACTAAATTACTGGAGTGGCTCAGGAGCTAAAAAAGTAAATATAAGAATTGCATCTTTGATTACATTGTTGATCATCATTTGTGCACTCTAGGCCCACCAGGAGTAACGACAAATGTTCGAGCTTACTACATGCTTTTTTAAGAACGAAATATGCGCCTCGTCTAGTTCTTCCTGTAAACCCAGAAACAATTATTGCCGAATGAAGTAAACAATGCTCCGGATGACCATGCACTACAAAACACTGAGAAATAGTCCAGAACAGCAATGTTCTTCACACGTATTGAGATTTTCAGACTTAATTTCAACCTTTATTTAGGTGTACAAAACACCTTGTTTTTTTTGTTTTTTCTGGCAATTGCATTCGGACTTTAGTCTCCTAAATGTAAATTTTTATATTTATTCTAATAAATGAACACTGAAGTGGGATGAGACAGGTGTGTCTTGTCAAATAAAACAATGCACAAACAGTTAACTTACAAATGCACGTCCGTACGTTGCACAATAATCATTATATCTGCTAAAATTGTACAAACATGAAACAGAAAAATAAATTGTGATATTTAGAGTTTTTCCAGAACGACTTGAAGCTCTTGCTAATAGCCATCAGCAATGGGCCCGCTTTGTTTGCATTTTATTTGTGACCACCCAGTAACTCTTTTTCAGTATTCTTTAATGGGTGCGGTGTAAAAGCGCACAAGCATTGCAGGACAAAAAGCGACGTAAGCACACATCCAGCGCTGTGTATGTAGGTAGTCTCCAGCGATACGAAAGTCCCAAATGCCGGCGCAGTTAATTTGGTTGTACTAAGAAATGCTTCGCCGGAGGCGCTTTATTTATAGGGAGGGAATAGAACAAAGACTCATCCACTTTCATGACCCAAGCGAAACGTGCAGGGACAAACCGAACTCATCTTCAGGAACCTGAAACTGCCTTATCAAACGGGTCTCCGATATTGTTGAATTATGGTAATTATTTCTTACCTAGCGTTTTTTTTTCTTTTTGCTGTCTTCACCTTAACCATGCACAAACTAACCAAATGTATGCATTGCAACCTAATACATGTAAGATTTGAACTGCAATACATATTAAAATTTATCAACAATAAATAATTTTTTTTATCAATTTAAGGGATTGGACAACCGCTCACAGACGTTGGTGGAGTTGAAGGTGCTATACGAGTGGCCTAGGACGACCCAGACGAGGCTGAAGAACCGGATTCCGTGCAGGAAGCGAAGCTTGTACGCGTCCGACTGCTTGTCCCTGTTTACAGCCAGCAAAGTTCTTGTGCTTGCAGGAATGGAGTAGGCCGTTAAGTACTTGACCAATTTTCCTGCGGTAAAAAAATGATCAGGTGTTATGAGCACTTTAAACTGGGATGTATTTCCAAAACAAAAGAATTCATTAGGAACGAAAAACTGAAATTGTGTCAAGAACTAGAAAAAACTACAACAGTGTCTATAAACAATTCATTCCAATACTAGCCCACAACCTTTGTAAACAATACTTTCTTTTTACTGTAAAAAAGAAACGCGGCTCGCATTTATTTGTTAGTAAACTGCCAGCACACGATGTCACGATACATAAATTCACAAAGCGCGTGTTTAAAAAACATATCGATATGCACGATTTTAAAAACTCACTGAATGCCGCCTCACATTTCAGAATGTTTCTTCGGCAGATCATATGACTAGTAAACTTCCCGCTCAAAAGCATTGTGAACGTTTCTAACGGCCACAACTCGAAAACGCAGATTCAGCTAAAATACTTGTTTTGTGTATGTTTATACAGCCGGAAGTTAGTCTGCCTCAGTGGGCGTGTGGTGTCTCAGCTGTAGATGAAACAGAGTGCAGCTAATTTAAACGACGTCGTTTGTTTCGTAACTTGTAGGAATCTGTGTGGGGTTTTCCTTTTATCTGACGACTCCTTACGAATATCTCAGACAATCAGATCTCATTACCCAATGCTTTTTTATTTGTTGACTGCGGACTGGGTCTTATGTTTTACGTATCACTTTAATTATTATGATTTTATTATAATTGATATCAATATAGGATAGTTGCCGGAGGTTAGCCCGGGGTTTAATAAAAAAAATAAGTTTAGAGTAAGGCAGCGAAATATTTATATTATAAAAAGAAATTAAAAAAAACCACACAACAAAAAGCAAAATAGGCATGCAATATTTTTCTTATTTAACGCAATATTACAAGTCTCCAGTCTTATATGTCAACTTAAAAGTCATTACAACAATCAGGCATAATAGCTTGCTTTTTAATTTTACGTTGTGGGATATGCTATTATAGTTTAAAACAAACTACTGTTTAATTTGAGCTTTAATTCTTATTGGAGATTTTGACATATTAATTTAAAATAATTACTTGCAGCAATCTTCGAATTTTATGATGAAACATAGTCTTTCTTTCTAATCTCTGAATAGCACACGGATAACCAATTACTAATTTGTACAAGTGTGCCTAGCTTATGACGACTTCTCAAAGAGGGCAGTATCAAAAAATATACAGAGACAAGGAACACACAACAATAGCACGCTAATTGTCGCTGTGCTCATTACAGTCACATGGCCAATAAGCATATGCGTTACCACGGCCCATTTTATTAAGCATTTTACTGGTGAAGTAGCATCAGATAGTGCATCTCTCACGTATGGTCAAGCCACATGGCTACCTTTGGCAGCCTTGTGAAAATTTTCTAATTTCCTTAGAGTATACTTGAGGTGCAGGAGATCAATGTGGAGTGCATTATGGCGTATGAAATGCGGGTATTTAAGCATCGAAAAGTGGAAAGGAGTGTTACCTATCATCTGTGGAGTGTATGTTCTTGTATTCCAAAGTGCACGTTTCAAGTCAGGTTCACTTTAGTGTCAGATCTCTCATATCGATCACTGACATGTTTTCTATATCGTAACTTCCAGAGCAATAAAAAAACATGCAAGGAGTCCCCAAAGGCATTATCATTTCCTAAGAAAATACAATAATATGATTGCACAAGTGAATGATTGTATTTTCAAAGATTGTTCCCTTCTGGACAAGAAGAAGATCATTCTTAGACCAGCGTTGAAACTTATCGCATGGAAAATAATTGCTACTTACAGATTTTTTTAACAGTTTAGAGGAATTTCCTACGAAAACAAATTGAGCTCGAAAGACGAAGACAAGAAAGGGATACCAGTACAGCGTTTACTCTAACCCAGGTGCAAAAATATCGCTCACTGTACTGTGCTCCGGGGAGTTTTTTATTTGTTTAAAGTGCGCCGTCTCTTTATTAAAAGGCATACTAAGATACTTCCAGCAGACAAAGCGGACTTAAATGTTTCCCTTAGATACCGCTGTATTATTTATAATATGAATCAGACACAAAATACAGCGTGAACAATTTGTTTTACGGTTGGAAAAATTTTCCTAACATGTATTTGAAGATAAAAAAGCAACCAGATCTCCAGTTACCTACCTCGAGACCCATCTTTTCCATAGCGATGTTTGTGGATGAGATCAATCGCTGTGCTTAAAACCAGGACAAAGGCGAGCACGGAGAGGAAGGTACTGAAAAATAACAGTTCAATAGTATTATTTTGACGTTTACTCATACATTAGACATCATTTTGGGATGCTAAACATTCATAAGAACATAATATACAACAACGGTCCTATCGGTGTCGGTATGCGTCAAAGTTTTGATTCGGACAGTATTCTCAGCCAATACTGACATTGATAGGACCACGGAAGTGTCGAAGTCAAGGCAAAGTTTTGGTTAACCAGGAGGAGAGTGTTTCTTTTATAAAGTGAATTTAATATGCAGAAATCACGTATCAACATTTACCGGTACCTTAGGATTCGTTAAAAAACTGCTAAAATATCTTGGTTGAGACTATGGTGAATAGGCGAAAATCACACTTTACAAAGTTGGCTGAATATACTCAGGAAGCACAACTATTATATCTATTTTTTAAATCGAAACCTCCTGTCGTTTTGACATCTTTAGTAACTTGCCTATAGTGTGTAATGATAATTATATTAGAGAAGCAATCTAATAAAATGAAAGCGGAAAAAAGCAGCGTAAATTGTTTTTGTTTTCTGCTTTTTAGTTTTTAGCTTGGGAGGAAAAATTGCCTACATAAAAATAAACATTTTTAAATCAGAAAAAAAGGTTTGCACAAACAGTGACTTACATGTTTGGACAAGATAAATTATTGTCTTCTTTTTTTTTGAACGCGTTATGAAAAATTTCTACCAGGAGTACATGCAAAAATTTGATAAATAAACTTAGAAGCCACAGTAAACGGGACGACACCAGCCGATCTCAAAATTGAACAAATCTCGAATGTATAATCTAATAACGCGATGTGAAATAAGCATATTAAAGTATACGGTTAAAACACAAGTATTTAGTGAGATTCCCATCACTTTTTATTGCCAGTTTAAAATCAGTCTTGTATAGAAGTTTCGAGCTAATAATCTTTTTAGTCGCCGTGCTTTACACACTGCCAAAATGGTCAATGCCTAAGCATCGCATTCTATTTATATAAGATACAAAAAAATCTTCCCCGCAAAACAAATGGGCAAATGATCAGTTGATTTGAAATTAATAGGAAGAAATAGCTGCAATAACAATGGCAAGTCGTTTACTTGCCTATCACCACACGTAAAAAGACCACTCAAGCGCTTTAGACCATAACATAGTCTGGTTTTTAAGGCCATAACAACAATAATCAAACCTGAAAAACCTTATATTTAAAATATGCTTGGCATTTACCACTTTTCAAAACGCGACCCAGACATCGCGATATGCCTTTTTTCTAAGATATACTTCAGAAAAAGGGATGTTCTTATGTTAATTTGCAAAACACCATTATGCATTCACTACACACCTGCACATATTAGTTGATCAACGTGTAAATGTTTAGAGCCCAGGTTCGCAGCCGTGCCCCTCAGAAACGACAGCCGAAAGGCAAAATACGGTTAAAAAGAAAAGGGCTATCGCGTGCTTTCTCACGTCGGTGGACTTCTTTTGATCATGGCTTCACACAAAGGGCGCGTGGCCTTCGAAATTCCACACCGTCACGAGAGGACGGTCGACCTGCAATGGAAGGGTAGCTGTTGTAAACCCATAATTTTTACCCGGCGATAAAGTTCGGTATCCTGCTCACGAGCACAGTCATTCCCCATACCATTACTGAGTAAGGCCAGCCATCGTAGATGCGCGACCTGCAAACATCGAAACTTCCGCAGTCCAGAACTGAATAAAGTGGGCATTATCACGTCAATTATATATACTTCGATCGCTATCCAACCAATCATAGAGTTTATTTTTTTGAGAAAGGAACAAAGGGTCATATGAAGGGGATATAATTGTTTTACTGTCGAGCTTTGCTTTTAACGCATATAGTTCCCTTTGCTCCATTGCCTGCAAGCAATCCTGTCTTTACTTTGAAATATACACAACCAAACCAGGGAAAGAGAAAGTACTCTCAAAGTAAGCTTGAAACGCAATTTTTTCTGCCATCATTTGCTATATTTGAGATTATGATTGTCTTGAAACCTAATGTGTAATGCGTCAAAACAAACGATTGCTTTATATAAAGAAAAGGAGCATCCCAAACTTGGGTCCGGCAGGCATTCTTGAATTGACCATATAGGCATAACATGTGCTCGAATTAGACGGTGCATATCATAATATTAGCAATAATCCACCGTTTACAATATGGGGGACAAATATACTCGTTTGGTGTTGTTCTTCTTGCGAACAACTATGTTGATCACAGTCTGTGTCAAATAGATATCTGGGAAACGTCAAAGCCTGAACGTTGGCGAACTGTATGGTCATAAACTCAGATAATAAAATCATTCTATTGTTTTGGTAAAGTTGACATTTGGGGTAGCTACTTTGTGCGCCAAATACCTCACAACCGTTTTGGAGATGCAAGCTATTTTTCGTTTCAAACTTGCTTCTTAGGACTGTAATTTCTACCCTGCACAAATGGTGACTTTGCATTTAATACTTTCTAGGCTATGTGGTCTATCAAGAATGTTGATAAAGTTTAAAGAAAGCGAAATCAGTGGTATATTGCTGTGCATTGGGAGAACCGAAATACTGGCATTCGTGCACCGTAGCGATGCAAGATAATTATATATTATTTAGCCTTTTCATTTTATTAATTGGAGCGTTTTGTATGGCATTTCAAATTTAATGGGCTTATCGCATCAGCAGTGAAGAAAGAAGAAAATCTCTACACATGTTTACTGACGTAAAACTGTCAGCTGCGACTACTACTGAAGCATTTGAAATGTTTATAACTTGGAACACAAGACAATAATAAAACAAATATTAATTGAAAAAAAGATAACAATGCAATGTAGTATTGGTCAGAAAATGTCTTTCTATTTTCTGAACGCAGGTTGTCACTGGGGCAGTGATATTTAAAAAAAAAGAAATTAGATTCCGCGGTCTGTATTGTATATTTCTTAGGTTCGCCATACGTTAGTTAAGGAAACAACCACCACAATTAGTCGGCTAACAGACTAAACTCATGACATTTTTAATATTGTTTTTA
Source organism: Ixodes ricinus (assembly GCA_037355805.1). Lineage (NCBI taxonomy): Eukaryota > Metazoa > Arthropoda > Arachnida > Ixodida > Ixodidae > Ixodes > Ixodes ricinus. Next base: position 69,050 of record JAZHYW010026735.1, read on the forward strand.
TTGAATCACTTAAATTTTAAAAGCAATTATTATATGAGGGTAAACATCAATTCAACAATGCATTATTCCACCGGGCTTTGAGATATTCATCGATCAGTTTTTGCGTTCTTAGCGCTTGAAAACAAGGTCAGAGAAACAAAGAGCCTCAAAACGTACGTCCGGAATAATGATGAGAAGTAAGACGTAGTCGTTTTGCGCGGCTCGCCATTATCTCGGCCACGAGTCCTTCGCGGACGTGCCGACGTCGCGCTGCCCAGATAAGAACGGACCACACCGAAACAAGTACGTCGCTCCTTTGAATTCGAGGTGACAATGTCCAACGAGACAAAATGCACAACATGAAAAAAATGTCAAAAATTTGACATTTTGACTCAATGGACTCCATGGACACGATAGCGAAAAACGTGCCAGTTAGTACAATTCAATCGTTATGTGTATTTGGACACATATGAAAGTTTATCTTGGAAACAAAACCTTCAACAAAAATTATCTCTGAGGTTACCATCTGCAACCGTGAACACCTCAAAATTTGAGAGATTAACAACTCTGTCCTACTCAAAGGCGATGAAAAAGCATTTTGCCGGACATTCTGAAGCTAAATTTCCGCCACCCCCTTCACTTCAACTTTGGCCAACCGCTCAGAGCATGGAACATTCCATCGGTAATGTTCGCGCCTTCACCAGCGCTTTCCCCGCATTTTCAGACGCTGCTCCATCTGTGACGTTCAAGGTGCCACAGTTTTGGCCATCGGACGCGGAAATATTGTTGCTTATGACTGACTCTTTGTTCCGCAAGAACAGCATCATATCACAACTCTCAAGATTTGATCGCGTCGCTGTCACTGATGGAAGGGGCTAACCTCTCACAATTTATTTACAACGTTTGCAACTATACTATACCTTCCTTGCCATCTCAGACTACTCACGTATATGTGATTGTATCGAACTGGGGAGGTACGTGCCGTTCACCGATGGCGGTGATAGTTTTGTTCCCTGCATTGTCTCGCGTAATCCGCGAGTGGCGTCTCTTTTTTTTGTAGCTGTCGTCTTCTTCCGGGGAGCGGTTTTACTGGACGTAACAAGGGCCCACGATACAAAGTTAACATAAAAGCCCTGTACTGAGCAATTCTGCTCTTGCACCCCCTCCTCTCTATCCCCCCCCCAGAACAACAACAACCACACAGACAAAGTGAACAATGAAGCAAGAAAAAAAAATCCTGAGATAAAAGCTCAGCGACCAACATAAGTGAGGGCACACTTACACTATTCCCAATTCTTGTGATGTAAAAATTTGATTTCCTATTCTTTCTAATCGATTTTTATTTTTCCTACATTAGTCAAACATGACTCATTTCGTAAAACCAGTGCAAAGGTATAACATAGCTCAATAATAGCCAAATATCCCACCACCAGATTTTACAGCCAACTAGAATAATAAGTAGCCCAACGGGGCTATTTATTGCTCAACCCGATAAACCTAGTTGTGAATTCTTTGTAACACCGATTCCAGGTAGAATGCATCAAGGATGTTTCTTTCGATACTGCGCATTGCATTTCGCGAAAAACACAATCGCTTAGAAGAAATTCCGTAGCAACTATTAAGTGGTGCTTGAATATCCCCTTGAATGGTGCCGCTATAATCGTTACATCTTTCCGGAATGGCAGAGGTAGCTTCATTAAACGCTTCCTTTAGTTAGTGCACACTTCACACATAAAAGGAGGAAGTGCACACTGTAGGGTTGTGTCGCTAAACCCCATTTATTTTCGTTTAAGATTGTTCTATGTTATATTAAGCGGAGGAATGCCAAAGAACGAAATTGGCTCGGACCAACAGCCTTTCCTCGAAGATGCGCCTTTTGTCCGGTGTCATCCGCTCGCTAACTATGAAACGGGGGCCAACTGGAACCTGGGGACCGTTCGTGTGAATTATGACCGGGGCGCGGGGCTGGCCTCGCCTCCCCAGAGGGACCCCTCCGCGGCTCCCCCGACCCCACGTGCAAAGAAACGGGGCCTTGTCAACGTATTCTTGGAAAACTCATTTGCCACTTGCTCTGGTTCTGTTGTCGCTTGCTTCGCTTTCAGAAGTTTGCTTTGATTTTGTAGTCGCTTGCTTCGCTTTTAGAAGTTTGCTTTGATTTTGTCGTCGCTTGCTTCGCTTTAAAAAGTTTGCTTTGGTTTCGTTTGCGCTTGCTTTGGTTTGAGAGGTTTGCTTTCGTCTTTGCCCACGGAATGAGTTAGTCTGGAACTGGGAGCGGAGAGAGACGGACTTCTCAGCAAAAACCCTCCTAATCCACACTCCGGCAACGAGTGCGCCAATATCTGGCACCGTACTATTTCTGAAACCTAGCTGGATTGATAGTCCTGAATTTTCTATTGAATTACTTTTCATCTTTACGAATGTCTGAGCGGTTTGGTGGTCTGCCAGCGAAGTCACAGGTGCGAGCGGAATTGCTGGACGTCCGGAAGCTTTTCAACAAGCGACGCCCGGCAGCGACGAAACATCCGTCGTCGACAGAACAACGAAGAACCTTTACTACATTTCACACATAAAACTAAAGGAGGCGTTTAGTCAGTGCACGTTAGTGCACACTTCACGCATAAAGTGTTTTGAAAGCACAGCGGACATATACTTTGGAGTCTTCAGTCGGGTTGCAACTGTGAGTTGACGGCGGCTGATATGGATCGGTAGCCATAATGCCGTTCTGTCATGTAAGTTGAGCCACTGGATATTTGTCGGCTGGGCTGGCTTGCTGGCTGAGGGGTAGCAGGCGATACACCTATAGTAGTTGACTTGGTTTAGCTGACTTGTAAGAAAATTCGAGTATAGCGCTCTGCCATCGCTCGCTTGGGTTCTGAACCACAGGTCGATTTGATCGCTTTTGCGACGGCACGAAGGTTGGGACCCCGAAACCGTGTTCATTGTCCAGTCAGCTTCTTAAACATGCAGAAAGTATAAAAATAAATTATTTAAATTTCTATTAAAAAACAACTTTGTATACTGATTGTTTATGCAGCCCTTAAACAATGCTTTCACTAGTCCACCAGGCATATCAGGTTCTGCTTAACACTTGTTTTATTAGTACAAACGGGAATGCAGGTCTCCAGGGTAGAAATTGTGGAAGGTAAATATTTCTGTCCTGCTTTTAGTAGCTCTAATAGCAAACAAAGTTTCCAATCACCAGATCGTAGGACATGTTGCAACTTGGTTCTTGAAGCAGCGGGAGGTTTGTGCTGAAAAGCTTCGAAGTGTAGCCTTGCTGACTCGGATCTGATCTGAATGATTACTCGGATGGAATTAGCCGTATTTTACGCTTCAAAGGGAAAGTCGTGCGCATACTCGCTACGCAAAGCGGGGTCATCAGCCCTCCTTACTAGGAATCGCGTTTGTGTTACGCTGGGGCACCATGCGATCGTACCCATTGTACCCTACCACGTAGCAAAGTCTTCGAAAAGAATATTATCCCTCCGGGCGCGACAAAAAAAGAAACTAAAAAAATGAACTAATGCATGGCTTCCTCCTGACGTCATCGGACCGTAGTGGATGGTCATTCTTACTTGTTCTCCCGAAGGAATGAGGGTAAGAAGAAAATTAGATGATACAAATTGTGTGGTGCAGAAGGTTCGCGCGCAGCCTCACGGCCACTATAATGGCTGCTGAGCCACCGAAATGGCTTGTGATGAGACGTCAGTGCAACCCATGTATTCGCAGCTAACCAGGTGCATTCGGACGCCGGTTGTCATTTTGACTCGATGGCCATTTTGACCCACTCGACATTCCGACCAATTGGACGTTTTGACACCATGAACGTTTTGACTCGATGGACAGTTCGACCAGATTGTACATTTTGCGCCGGTGGATGTTTTGATTCGATTAACGTTTTGACTCGAATGTACCTTTTGTCTCGATGGACATTTTAACAGGCGTGTCATGGGAAAAGTTCGCCATTTAGGCTGGATTAACATTTTGTCTCTTGGACATTTTGACCAGAAACCTGTTTAATCAATATGAACGTGAGTTCCTGTGCTCCTTCTGGGTCCAGATTTAAAGTCAACAGCAAAACTTCCACACATTAGCCCTTTACACCAACAAGACACTTGATCTATTGAAGTGACTACAGCCACTTGTCGAAATGGGCGCACCTGCAGCGTACCCGCTACCGCAGGCTCTTCATCACGAAAATGTTTCGTGCGCTTTTAGCGTCGCACGCAAGGATCGTCTGTAGGTGCGAGAAAGATCAGGCCGGGCATTCGGGCAACCAACGAGCAGCGCTGACCGTCTCCTTTTTCAACGTCTTTTGTAAATAGTGTTTGCATCAACTCATGTTTACAAACAAAATGGAGAGTCCCTCGAGGCACGCCACCGGCGCCGAGTACGCTTGATGGACTGTAGGCGAGGAGCGCCGCGTCCCGCATCAATAAACCATAGGAATCTGATGTCTCCATCAATGTGGGTCCCTGTGCTCTTTTTTTCGCTTTGGTATTGTTGATTCTACGCTTTCCTAGCCATATCTTACTACTTCAGAGGCCTGATTGATATTACCGAAGGTCATTACACCGCAAAACTTCGTGTAAATAATGCGACGTGTGGCGATTCATTCTATGTGAACGCCATATAATGGGCGCTCATGGCTGATTTACATGATGAGATTCTGCTCGCCATCTTCAGTCGTGACGTCGCTGGGGCTGCAAGAGCGCGTATGGTAGCTGCGATGCTCGACGTCGACATTGAAAATCGCAAGCAGGATCGGACCATGTGAATCAGGCATACCAAGTCGGTGCTGACCATTGGTAACTATAATCAGTATCTTGTATTCAATGTGTACACCGAGCCTACTTAACAAAACAACCTTGAAAATTGAATGATTTTTGAGGGCTGCACTTGTAGCGACTGGCAACAAGGCGCCGAAGAAAAAGACAAAGAGGCACGTGAAAAATGGCTCATGGTTCCAGCTGCTGGTTCGACGGACTCTAGCACCCGCCGGCGCAGTTACAAACGCCTCAGATTTCTAAATTTATTTTACAATATTTACATAATTAGAAATCTGAGGCGTTTGTAACTGCGCCGGCGGGTGCTGGAGTCAGTCGAAGCAGCAGCTGGAACAATGAGCCGCTTTTCACGCGCCTCTTTGTCTTTTTCTTCGGCGCCTTGTTGCCAGACTGGCTACTGCGCAACGACTTGACCAGGAACTTCTACATCTTCGCTCCTCCTCTACAGCGCTGGTCCTGCACTTGTAGCGACTGGCAACAAGGCGCCGAAGAAAAAGACGAAGAGGCGCGTAAAAAGGCAGCTCATGGTTCCAGCTGCTGGTTCGACAGACTCCAGCACCCGCCGGCGCAGTTACCCGACGCTCGATTCAGCAACGTCCATCTCAACATCGTCGGACCATTACCTCCATCTCAAGACTACCGCTACATCCTCACATGCGTAGACCGCTTCACCCGCTGGCCAGAGGCAATGCCCATGAAGGATATGACTGCAGAAACAGTCGCAGAGACATTCATCTCCATGTGGATCAGCCGTTTCGGTGTACCAACAACAGTGACAACAGATCGAGGGAGACAATTTGAAAGTCACCTATTTCGCAAGTTGTCAGGCCTCCTCGGTATACACCACATCAAAACAACGGCATACCACCCTTCATCCAATGGTCTCGTGGAGCGATTCCACCGACAAATGAAAGCTGCCATTCGAGCGCATGGCTCATCAAGCTCCTGGACCGAAGTCCTACCACCAGTGCTCTTGGGCATCCGCACCTCCCTGCGTGAAGAACTAAAGTGCAGCGCCGCTGAATTGGTGTACGGCTCGACCCTTCGATTACCCGGCGAATTTTTTCACAGCACCCATAACGCAAGCGACACGGACTGCGAGAGCTACACAAACCGATTAAGGTCACTTCTACAAAATCTGCAACCAACCGCACCCAGAATACAATCACGCAAGGTCTTCGTAAGCCGTGACCTCGAACGTTGCAGTCATGTGTTCGTGCGAAACGACACCATCAGACGCCCACTACAGTGCCCCTACGATGGACCTTATCCGGTGCTTGAACGAAATGAAAAGACATTCACTCTGGCCATCAGAGGTCGCAAGGAAGTCGTATCGCTAGACCGTATCAAGCCAGCACATCTACCCAACACCTCCTTAGAAGACATTTCAGGAAAGGTTTTTGCTACACTTGCTACAACACCGTCAACACCGCTCGTCTCACCGACCTCCTCGCTAGGGGGGGGGGAACCTTGTAGCGACTGGCAACAAGGCGCCGAAGAAAAAGACAAAGAGGCGCGTGAAAAGCGGCTCATGGTTCCAGCTGCTGGTTCGACGGACTCCAGCACCCGCCGGCGCAGTTACAAACGCCTCAGATTTCTAATTATGTAAATATTGTAAAATAAATTAGTTGAAGGATCGTAACCCCTTCACCATTAATTCTTATTGCAACATTTTGTCTACTGGCTGCTCTCGTTTGAACGATCAGTCGTCTGTTTGAGTGCGAACACGCATGGAGGTGCTGCGCGGGTCGTCCGGAGAACTTGATGATTTTCTCGCTTTCATGAAAATATAATGAATCTGACAACCACAAATATCAATGAATCCAACACCAAGTGCTTCCCGCTCAAGCAGCTGTGGAACGACGGTGTCTGGTTTCCCTTTTCACGGCACCTATCTACGTTCGCGGACGAACCGATCAGGCAGAAGACACATGAAAACTGATCTTCAAACATTTCCCGGCTCTTTTGTTACAGCCCCATTCGTGGAGTTTTGACGACGACGGCAGTTTTTTGTCTGGTTTCTTCCAAAACGACACAGGAATACCCGCCCTGTATGGCGACTTCCGCCCACAGCCAGAGACCGGAAGTGTGCCCGACGCGCCAGCACCCGGCGTGACGCAAGATCTGAGTTGGAGTATATGAAGATAGGGTTTGCCGTTTAACTGGCCAACATACTATAAAGTAACACCGAAAGAGCGAAGAAAGCTGAGCGCCTGAAGAAACAGCACAGTAGGACGCGCGTTTTCTACGGTCACGTGACCCTTATCGGCTTGCAGGTTACTCGCTTTTCTCGTGCCCTGCGGTGGATGAAGCCGCTTCCTGGTAGAACTTGCGTCACTCTTTTAATGCGTTAGTTTTAGGACGCTCGTTTTCACGAAACCCCAGCGGTGTCTTTGTTTTCTCAGGCCTGGGAGATAGAGAGAAGGAAGGGGAGAGGGCGACGCGTGTGACTCTCCCATTGGTCCGAAGCGCTGACGTCAGCACGCGTCAACCTTCCCCTCTCTCGCAGGCACTGACAAACTGACAGACACTGCGGGGTTTTCATCAAAACAAGCCCTTTCGTTTTCGTCAAAGTTTCGCGCACAGCTGCCACGGAGCCAGAGAGGAGGATGCGTCGCGCTAACTTCTCCTAGATAACAAAGCCGTAACACTGAATGAGATGGCGTCATAGGAGAAGGCCAACGCTGGACACAGATTGGAAACGAGTGCTGCGTCAGTGCTCGTCTTGGAGTCAAGTTTGAGTCGAATGTGGACGCTATCGTCGTGTCCAATTTGTGCCCAGCGTTGGCCTTTTCTGATGATGCCATCTCATTCAGCACTACGGCTTTGTTGTTGAGGAAGGGGTTGCGCTGCGGCGCGGCGGAATGCGGGCGTGCTCAGTTGGCGCACTGCCGTTGCCGATGGTTCTTCGCTTTGGGTTTCTGCAGTATCGGTGCGTAGACTGTGATGTTTGTGTGTGTGCGTAGTTAAACGATGAACACGGTTTCCTCCACGAGTGATATGAATACGGTTCCTTCCACGAGTGATAAGGATGACCGCATTCAATGATCTCGATGTACTCTCACAGGCAGAGTACAGAAAGAGTGGTGAACAAATTACAGGAAGATACATTGGTGGACTCATCCTCTCAATTTTATTCCTGTTTACAAAGAAGGTAGGGAAATAAAATAACGTCAACCTGACCAAGAATGGCTGACGCCAGAAGTTGTATCTAAAATAAATTATAAACAAACTTCCTCTGAAAACATTGCAAACATTCGCCAAGAAATGTATCAACAAGAAACGAGTTCAAAATAGCAAGAAAGGAAGCGTGCCTCTAAATTCGTTCCTCTAAGCGTAGATATTTCAAAAATTAATTTGAAAACAATCGTTTTAATACCGCGAAAACTTGGGAGTTAACCAATCGGCTTCGAAGGGGTACAAAACGTCCTTTCGATTGATGACATGATATATAAATTATTTCGCCTGTTTCGCAAAAAAGAAAAAAAAAATTGATGATTTTAGCATTTTTTTGCTTGTATTTCCGGGACAAACCACGATAGTCACGACGCAACTATTGTTACACTGAGTGTGCGTAATGAGGCTTCAGCATTTACTCCCTTGATAACTGAAGGGGAGCTACGTGATTGTTTATCTTTATTCAAAGAATAAAAATCACCGGTATTTGTCAAAATACGCATACGTGACCTACAAAGAAACTTTCATATACATGTACTTCTAGAAGTGCTGAATAATGACATTGAGACAGGAAACTGGCCAACAGGAATGAAATCAGCTGTTGTGAAACCGCTGTATAAAGGAGGGTTCAGCGAGAGACTTTAAAAACTATCGCTTAATATCTATACTGTCGTGTTAAAGGTAATGAGCAGTATTTCCAGAAGGGTTCGATTTATTATCAGATCTCCGAGTGCGGTTTCGGTACTTAAAGGAGTTAAGCTCAAGTAGAAACTTTTGCCGACTGCTTACACTGCAGGTTTTGATAATAATTTGTACACCTGCCCAGTGTTCCTGAACGCGTCAAAAGCTTTCGATAGCATAAATCATGAAATACCGTTGTTCGAAATTAAACAAACTCGGTTTTAGGGGCTCATTATTTTCGGTTTTAAAAGGGTACCTCTCAGGACTATCCCAAGTCGTGTCTTTTAAATATCGCAAAATAATTAGACCTTTTCTGACTGCCGAGGTGCCGCAAGGCTCAGTCCTGTCGCCCTTGTTGCTTCACCTTTATGCTAATTGATATTCCTAATGCTATTTCAGAATGTAAAATATAACAATACGCACACAACACGGTTTTGATGTCGTGGGCCATAGATTATAACGTTGCCATTCAAAAACTTCAAAAATATCTTATTTCCAAAATGGACTGGTTCTATGCTAACTTAAGTTAATGCTTCAAAGACAAAACATGTTTTATTTAGGCACTTGCTGAAGCCGGTGGATATATCAAATACTGTAGCGTTGCATGCTTCCACCTGTAGTTCTTGTGGCTGCGAACCCAAGCTTCAGTATGGGAGATCGGTGAAATACCTGGGAATTTGCTTCGACAGTGACTTGTCATGGTGCATTCATATGACTATTTATGTCAACGATTAAAAAGCGTGTCCTGTTGTCTTTACAATGTGTAAATATACTTGCCCTTCTGATAGAAAAATGATCACAGATGCCTTGACACATAGCTATTTACTATGCGGTATAAAAACTTTTCTGCCAGTTCCCTTCTTTTGCGCGACGGAGCAAACTTTTTAGTAAAAGGTATTTTAAAAAGTATATTTATGTTATTTCACGAACTTTAACTCACGTCTTTCGAGGGACGTTTTAAGAAAACAGTCACCTCCAAAGCACTTCTGGTATTCTGTGTTTAAAACGTCATATCTACAGCAGCGACCAATGAGACCATCACTTTGTTTCGATGTACTGCGCTTCAGAAGAAGGTATGTTGAGCGTACTCGAATGTTCTATGACCACATGTTTTCAAACACCTACCAAGGCCATTGATTTCTATAACATCTCAATTGAAATAAAAAAAAAACACTAAGAAACCCAGAACAGTGAGCTGGCACTTTCTGCTTCATTGTGTTATGATATATCAAATGTATTGCTGTTTATTTCCTTTTTTTCTCTTGTCAAAAATGTCTAGTTCTTCTCAAGCATGTGTTCGAGAGTAAATAGAAGCACACCAGTTTTAATAATACCTTGACTTCTTCACCTGCCGAGCAAGGCACATACTGGCTCGCTAGTTGATATCTTGGACATCGTTACTCATGAAAATAAAGCTATGTTGTATGTTGTATGTTCTATGTTCTATGTTTACAGAAAACAACATCAAACTGGGGTGGGTGAAAACACATAGTACTTACATAATTCCGGCTTGCGTGTCGTCAATAGGTGGAACCTGGTTTGTCACGCAGTCTTGTACCTTTACCTCCATGTCACTGATCAGGACTGGACGGCAAGTGGGAAGCATAACGTTAGGAAGGCAAGCATTACAAGATCGAACTTTCTCGCTTTCGTGTTTTATAATCGAAGTTACTTTTTATTTTTACTTCAGGCCGTTCATCAAAATTATCATATACGCTAGGTGCACAGGATGTGAAGAATATACGAGTATACGAAGAGGCAAAACACGGACGGACCTAGAGAGGCTACGATGTGTATAATGCAAGTTGTAAGTAAACCCTGCTTGGTCGCAGGCAAATGTCCAAGTATGCGCGGTTAAAGAAATACCGAAAAATATAGTGTGAGATCCCCCGTCAAGATGTTGACGATGTTAAAACGGCAACCTGTTCTTCTTGGCTACGCGCCTTGCGCTAGCTTCGCGCTTTTGTGTAACTCTGCAAGACGCGTGTGTAGCGACGCGAACACCTGGTAAGCGGCGCTCTGCGGATTCACCAGTGGTGACGTCATCGGAGGAATGGCACAGTCCTTGTGTTCTATACCCCATTAAAAAGAAAATAATTTAGGTTGCCTCCATGTTGCCGACGATAAAGCAGCTGGTGCGACTCTCGCGCCCCCTATCGCTCAAGTTTGTGACACTCGTTTTGATTGTCTTTAACTGTGAAAACCTTCGCAAGGCGATACTGCCTACGTTTTGCGACTTTGGACTCCAAGTTTTCAGGGCTCTTCTGAAAGTTTCCAGTTTAGTTTTCTTACTCATGCTGCGTACCCTATTTGTGTTACCTCCCACTGCCAGCAATAAGGCTGGTAAGTTCATGCCATTCAAGCGTTTCTGCTGGTCATTCACAAGAAACAAAGGATAGGAGGGGACGTCGAAGGCTCCTCTCAACGATTTTGGAAACATTGACAATTGTTCCCCCACTTGCAGAGATAATACCGAATACAAACCTTTTGAGTTATCTCCAAAAGAGCTTTCGGGTTGCACTCTAAAAAAAGCCCTTGCGTCTGCTTTCCCGCACAACACTCGGAGAGCCAATCACCGCAACTTGCGGAGGCAGCTGAGCGAATGACAGTGCCGAAACATATGTTTAGACCAAAAACGCAGTCTGAGTTGTGACATTAAGCAATGCAAGCGTCGACGTTTTGCATTGTTTAATGTCACAACTCAGACTGCGTCTTTTGGTCTAAACATATGTTTCGGCACTGTTGTTCGCTGAGCTGCCTCCGTAAGTTGCGGTGATTGGCTCTCCGAGTGTTGTACGTGAAAGTAGACGCACAAGCATTTTTTAGAGGTGTGGGGAGGGAACGAACCAGTCGCGCCCGTCCCTTTTGTCTTAACAATAGTTTTGTGAGAAAAAAAAAGAAAAGAAGCTGTCCCGAAAACGTGCCCCAAAACTAGGTCATCTTGGATTTCGTCCGATCATTGAGATGTGACTGTCGTCAACGCCGTTGTGCTGTGTTATTTAAGATATTTCATGAAAATATGTCATTTTTCGGACAAACGCTGCACCGTGTGGTATATATAATATATTGTTCGTATGCTGACACTCGCTAAATGTCATGTCCGAGTTCTACCGTGTAGATCCGTACTCTCGTTATTTACGAGGCGTGAAACATTCCTTTCGGCTAACTTCTGTTGTATTTTTTTCTTTTTTCGTTAGTTAAGCGCTCTGTCCATTGTCACGGCTGAGGGGACGGCGCCGTTAAAACTCATCGCAAAATAAAACAAGCATTTCATTGGTATTCGCTTTGTCGCGCACGTAACACGAAAAATAGTTTACAGTATTTTGTTTAATTCAATACAGCACAATGCTTTCTTATTGACATCGAAAAAATACACAACAATAAAACGCAAAAATAAAATAAAACAACAACGGGAAAGGCGAGAATTTAGCCGCCAGCAGTGTCTGAAATGGAGCCTGTGCAGGCTGCGCCAGTGGAAATGAAGTGTCCAGTCGGTTAGAGTTAGCATGGACGCCGGTTAGAGACCAGGGTCAAGACCCAGTGCGTGGGCTCCATAAAGGTTCTTCCGTCCTTGTCGCCTAAAGTTTCTTTATAAAAAAAGAGGCATATAGCTCAGTGACGAAATGAGAAGCCGGGCGTGTTTTCCGAACAGCCCGCTTCGATCACGCGCTACGCGCCTTCAACTGTGCTTTGGCCGCACGCCTCGTGCTCGAGGAGCACGAGGCGCCGAAGCACTTGTCGAAGTCAGGAAGTTTCCGCTCGATGCGGGACAACTAAAGCTCCTCCCTGCCGTTCTCCCCATGTCACCGGCTATAAGTGGAATTGGTAAAGCACCGCTCTGGGTAAGACCTGACATTAATGAAACGAAGAAATGGTTGGCTCTTTTCTATAAAGAAAATCAACGAAACATTCTTGTTTTTGCTGGCAACACTGCTGTTTATCCCATTGGAAAAGCGAAAGCGCCGAGAGGGAATCATGCTCGATGATCCACAAAACAAATTGATTTTTGCGAATTTCAGTCAAAATACTCTCCCGTTAGATTTATTAGTTTTGTTGCGGAAAAGAGAAGCTACATTAGACACATGTATCTCGCTCGAGACTGAAGGCTAATCATTTTTCGTATTGCAATAAACTTTGCCAATTTGCAAGAAGTTACATCATTCATGTATCTTTAAGTTTTAAGCACCGTAAGTAATCACAACTGAGGTGTAATTTATTTCTTACTTATTTACCTGGAAGTTAATGTATGGCAGAGACATTTATAGACCAGTTTCTAGAATTTAAGAGCAGGAAATATTTAAATAAATATAGTACAATATGTGTTAATAAATGGCTGATGACCCTTAACACTAACAAATGTAAAAGCCATGACATTATCACGCCACCCTAACCCCTCTCTATCATGTGATTACAAGATTAACAATATTTCCCTTGAGCACGTCATTTCGTACAAATACGTTGGAGTTCACATAACTAATCACTTCTCATGGCAAACCCACGTTAACTACGTTATTAATAATTCTAATCGCATCCTCGGCTGCTCACGTCGAAATTTGCTCAAGCCCTTTTTCTCTTAAGCTTCTTCTTTACCGTACACTCATCCACCTAAAGCTCTAACTTGCTTCTTGGATATGGGACCCAGCACAGCGTAATCTTATTGGTGCCATTAAAACTGTTCAAAATCGATCAGCCCGTTTTATTAACTCTAATTATTAACGCCTTGCTAGCGTGTCACTAACCAATGTCTGATGCTGGTATTCCTGAACTAATGTTTCGAAGAAAAATTGGGCGTCTTTCTCTTTTTCATAAATTATGTTTTTCATAACCCAGTGCTTAAACAGGAACTCCTTTTACAGCCTTCATACATTTTATCCCGGGTTGATCACCAATACAAAGTTTCTATACCTCATTGCAGCACTAACATCTTTTTACCTTTTGCAAACCTTGTTCAGAGTGGAACCACCCTCTCACATACATCGCCGCGATAGAAGATGTTTCTGCTTTCATGGCAGCCATCTTCGATTACTTTTATAACTCTGCAATTTGTTGAGTATAGTTTTTCTTTTGTTTTGTTTTTGTTGTCTATTTTCTGTACTGTGAATTGATCATTGCACTTTGAAAACTCAATTCTATCAACCCCTCTGTAACGCCCGATGGGCCCTGAGGGTAATGAAATAAATAAATAAAATAACCCATGTTAAGCCTATACAAATAAAATATATATTGTGATAACGTAATATTCAAAGCACTCGAAGCATTGAGTGGGGAGAACTCTATCACAATTTCTAAAAACCATTCATCACTATAAACAAATGTTCAAAGTAAACGCACCTTTCTCAAAGTTTGAAATATGGCAACCACAAAACGAAGAAATATTTATGCGAAATATTTTAGCCTCATGGAAGAAGTGGCGGCGCACTGTAAGTGTTTTGTTGTAAAAAACCTGAGCAAATTGATTTACTTGGACGAGTGGTTTAACGTCTAATGACCTTTTGTCAATATGCACCTAAATATAGAAGTAGGATACCAACTGGCTTACCGGAGAAAATATATTCCAAAACCTACACAAGCTTCAGATAGGGAAAAATGTGCCACCATCACTTCTCTTTAAACAGCGGACATAGAACGCTAATCCCGTTGATGTTAACAAACCTCCTATCGGTCTTTCAGAACAACGTAGGACAATACTTTAATGACTAGTTAGGCATCCTTTTTATCTGAACTTACATTTACAAAAAGTCAATGTGGAGTATTTCATATCCATACCAAATATTCGGCTCGCAAAAAAAAGTTAATTTGTATTTTTAGCGCAAACTGAAAAGCCGAAAATTGCTGATCAACATGATTACGGTAGACATCACAACGCAGTAGTAAAATTTGTCCTGGATTGAAATAAAATGTTTAGTTATCTTTGGCCTTACTAATTAGTTGCCAATTCAATTTTTGTTTTCTTGTTGGGTGTCTCAAGGTAATCGATTCTTCAGGTGAATTGTATTTGAGATGGAGGGCACCTATCTAAATATAAATGTCGATTCGTGCTGCTCTTTTTTTTGTAGTGAATATTAACGCAATCTGAGAAATGGGCGCCTTCCTGAACTCCCCAAAAATTAAGAACCGCACAATCAAAGGCCAATGGGAGTCTCGATTTAAAGCGGTACTCTGACTCTTTAGTATTCAAAGTTCTTTGATCGTCTTTACATTTCTTAGTCGTGTGCCTGCCACGCGCTCTAGCGATGGCTTAAGGATAAAAATTAAGTTGTAAGGCGTTGAAAAACAACGGCGTTATAGTTTCACTTGATAATTACTGCAGGAAAATTGTGCAGGTCGTTCGACCCTCTTTGAAGCGCTACAATCCATCTCGAGTCAGTGAGGTCGAAACATACCGGAATATAAACTGTTTTAGAAGGTGCGCTCATATTGAATTCACCACGCTTTCGAATGACACGAGGCGGTCGCTCTACATGATCAGCAACTTTATTGCATACTGGAATGAGTTTCGTAACTTTTGGTGCTGCGTCACAAATTGAACGAAACCCAACATTTATATTTCTCAGTCTCCCAAAAACTTTTTTTAATATTCTCTTCGAGTTTAAAATTCTGGTTCAAATCAATTTGTTCTGAAAATAGTAAACTTTTAGAGAATAAAAGCAACCTTTTATAACTATGGTATTTTACTAGCCTTCGTGAATATTTTTGTTAATTGTTAAAAACGAGAATTAAAAAAAAGAAATGATTCACTTGGGATGAAGTTGTTCAACTCGGCGGACGTCAAGGTATGATTGAAGAGCAGTATGGAGAAACTGTTTAACAAAACTGTACTACAACTTTTGTTTTTAATATTCGCTCTCATAGGAAACTTTCCGATTTGATGTTTGCTTCCCGTTGTCAATAGAAAGAAGTCATAAAACTAAAATTTCCCCCGCGCTAACAATATAGGGGGTATCTTTATGTCACGTGTGTTTTAGGGACAATCGTGGTTGTTAGCCAAATCTATTCGACTTGCTAAAACAGCACACAGAACACGGAAGAAGAGAAATGTACAGGCAGAACGAAAGAACGCTGACTGCCAACTGATTTATTTTGAAAGAGGAGAAAAAGAAGCCACAGAAATGAACCCCACGCGATAGTTAATAAGGAGAGCAAAAATAACAAGAGGAAAATATAAGCAATCATGATTGATTTGAGCGAAGAAGGAAAAGGAAGAAGAAATCGTAAAGCACACCCATGAAAACAAAATAGTAAAACATAAAATAAATATAAAATATGAAGAACAAGAAAGATAAAACACAGCACTTCTTTGGTCCCGGCTGGCTAAATTAACTTGCCTTAGGCGTTGGCTAAGAATGTCACCTCCTTGGCACTCAACGACAGAGAAGGATGGCTCACGCATTGCTGTCCTATTTTTTGAATTTAATAAGCCTCGAATATCTTTCGGGTAGTCCGATCTTGAAATCTCCCGAGTGTAGTTGTGTCACTCAAAGTCGGTGTGCACTGGCAGGTGAGACAGTATTTAGGCAGCTGCCCTCCTACCGTGGCGTGAAGGGAATAAAAATGTTCTCTAAGCCGGTCGTTGAGGCATCTTTCAGTTTGTCCTATGAAGCAACCACCACACTTTAAGGGGATTTTGTAAACTTCACCTTTCGTGCAGGAAATGAACTTGCTGTTGTGTTTCTTGTGGCATGCGGTTTGTGAACGATTGCCAATTACGAAGCCCACCTTTGCGGAGATCTTAGCTAACCTTTGGAGGGGGGGCAGAAAACACCACTGGGTGATCTTACCTGTTGGCTTTTTGTTTAAAATAGCGGGACAATTTCTGCAGGCACGGAAGTACTACCGGGCGCTTTCTTATAATATTTTGCCTGATGCTGCTAACCCCTTTAACGCTCTTCAACAAGGACCCCATTACCTCTGTTAGGACTGCCAGAGGAAAACCAAATTCCCAAGGCGTTCAAGCTGAGATCTACAACTGCCCTTAACGGCGTGATGACACGACTTTGCCCGGGCCGAGCCTAGAATGGAGATGGCTATGCTCCTTTTGACAAGCTTAGAATGAGAGGAAATGTAAGGCAAAATGTATGTCTTGACCGAGGAGAAAAATACCAGCATAGGCCGACAACGATAAATCTTGGGCCGAAAACGATAGATCTAAATATTGCAGGTTCCCGTCCTTGGGTTGCTCAATCGTAAACTTTAGATCTGAACCACACTTAGCAAAAGTTTCCATTGCTAGATTTCTAACATATGACTTTATTTAGACGCTGCAATGCTCCGGCTGAAATGAATCCTGATAATATAATAGGGCGTAAGCTTGTCGAATAAGTGACCGATAACAGAGTTCGTGCTTCCGGTTAGTGCAGTAATGTCAATCGAATATTTGCACGCTTTTGTTTTATCAGATTTGCATGTCTGTTTTTCTTCTGAGTATTACGTGTATGGCCATATATTTAATGATTGAAGCCAAACAACAAGACACAAATTAAGCGATCATTAGTAATAATGCTCTTCAATCGCTTGATTCAAACAGTAACTTACACGCGGTAAACTAAAAAAACAAATTGCACTTCTGAAAAAACAACTCCTTTTTGGTTTATTAATTTGTTCACTAGAATATTATTAGCGCAAAGAAACTGCGGTTAATCGTCGGATATATGTAAACAAAAGATTATAATTTCTGAGTTTTTAATGGCGTGTTGATATCAGAGTAATATTATTAATGCGATTTTAACATTCACAACCAATGCTGTCATAATTAGCTCGCCAAAACGGTAACGGGTTGAATATCATACTTTGTTGGTGTATTGAAAGCCATGATATGTTTTAGCCATACAGAGTGGTTTGGTTTTCACCGCAATCGCATCGTTCACTCACAGTAATTTCATTCAGTGTTCAATCACTATTCAAGCAATACCGAGTCTTCACCCTTCGGGTGTCGCAAAGATGCTTTCGGGAAAACCTAGAATACAATGGAAAACGGTTCCCTCTAAATTTGGTGGAAAACGTTTTTCCGCAAAATTTATTGAGAGTACCAGAATCGCTGCATAATTGATGCAATTTGTGTCATATCATGTCACACTACATGTCGTGAGGGTGGCGCCTCAGCACATGTCCTTCATATAAATATTGAATAACTCAGCAGGAAAAGGTTCAGAAATGCCTATCGCATTACACCACTTATGGCAGTGACCAACAAGATAACGTAGATCTCAAAATAATAATTAATAGTTTTCATATTACCTTTCCGCACTCTCTTGAAAGGATTTCCCTTCTGTTGCACTTAGACATTGTATGCAAACTCCTCAGACTGCGGGAAGCAACGGGTGACGAGAGGCGAGGTCACAAAATATGCGCCCTACACGCGAGGTGACGGGACCCCCTAACTTTCGGGAAAAGTTAGCAGTGAACGTCCTTGGGCTCCGAAGCGCCTCTAATTTCGTCTTCTTCTGTTTTTTCCGGTCGATTTTGCGGAGTAAAAATTTCGCCAACCCATTTGCACCTTACTCGGTAGTGTCAAGGAACGGTCTGATATCTTATGAATAGCCTCGTTCATCTCGCGGCATCCCCTTCTTGCAGACCTAAGACGTGCTGGGTTTGCTCCACTGACGAACATGTGTCATGAGAGCAGGACATATAACCTAAAATATTCGGTCAAAATTTTAGCAAAAAATGCAAATATTTACTATCTGACTGTGCCGGTTACAAGAAAAACATCATAATCAGCAACTATTTGTTTTTGTAAACCTGAAAGAGGTATTCGGTGTCTTGCCAATGATATTATACGCATAACAAAAACAAAATATAAAAAAGACCAGCATCATTTAATTCCGTACCACCAGCATCTCTTGCACGGTTCTTTGAACCTAGCACGTCAATGTGTTGCTGTAATCTCCCGCAGCTGTATTGAGTTGAGATTCTTCTCGCAAGGAAGGGAGAGAAAGCGGGAGAACTTACTGTGTTTGATAAGATTCTCCAGGTCCTCCTCGTTACACTCGTGCAAAAAGCAGAGACCGATTCTGACACCGTGGACTCTCTGGTCTTGTTGATACCTTGCAAACACCGGTGTCTGAAAATGATATAATAAAACCACAAACTGTACACGCTCCTTTCAACACAGGCCAGAAGTTTTGGGGAGTGAGACATTAATATTTCAAAGAGGTGACTTACACTGATCAAACGATCACTACCTTGGCTTGCATCTTTGCTCTCCGTTTTTTTTCTTGTTATTGGAAGAATAACAAAAGGTAAATATACTTTGTGATACGCCGTATATTTTTGCGCACGTGTATTTGTTTTTTTATTTCATTTTGTCCAAGCTTCACAATTTAAGTTGAGAAAGCTTGGCAGTGAAATTCAGTGTATCTATGCGATTGTTTCTTTGCTTCACGCGTGTCCTGATCATATAATAAAGTTTGTTAGGTAAGAAGTTAGAATTGATATTCGTTTCTGACCATCATTGCTATAGGTGGCTTGGTCAACATCATAAGATAACACGTGCTAACTGTCTTACTTTAAGATCTGCCATTGTTTACAGGTATATAGATCTCTACACCTTTTTCACGCGCAGCCATGGTAAAAAGAAATAAAAACAGCGGAGCCCGTACCATTTCGAGCCTGCAGAACAGTTCAGGAGAACTTGATGGTACATCTTCGGTGAAACTATTATCGATGTTTTGCGCCAGTGAAATTACCTTCACTCTTCACTACATGCTAGCTCGACACTCGCTGGTTTATCTGTAGTCGCATTTTTGAACTGTAGCTTTTTATTATTTAAACGTTGTCAACAACGCTGCGGAAACAAAAGCACGGAAAATTGAACGTTATCATCTGCAGCGCAGGGTGATTTCACGGCCTGAATTCGGTTTCAATCAACGAAGGTTGACTTTTATTGCAACCCAATGATAACGTTGATAGCGCAAAAGCCACGCCCCTTCCAAACGAAATTAAAATGGATTAAATGAAATGACTAAGCAGAATTTGTGAACAAAATACTCAGGTCGTGAGGGTGCACGATCTGTCACCGGAAAGCCAGGCGCTACTATATAAGAAAGCATCCTCAGTCCGATCCCAAGTGCACAGCGCAAAGGCAGCGCCGTTGGCGGTGAATAACAAAAACAAAATGTGTCGCGATAAATAAAAAAAGTAAATTAATTCGATCTTGTGCTTGAAACACTCCCCCCGATTCGCCGCTATGAGGCATCCTAAGTATCGTTCGGTCGTTGCTCTGTTCGCATTTATTTTGACCATGGCTGAATTTGACGCTGAATTTTGCAAGAATAACAACTTCCACCAGAGATGGAGCGCAACTATACGCTCTCTAGATGAACGTGCGCTGTCGCTGGAAAGATCCGCCTTTTCCCACCTCTTTACCTCATAACCTCTCCAAGATTCAGCGAGAGCGCTCTACAAACTGAGTTAACCGGGAACTAGCCGACCAGTAGAGCAAACGGATGTTAGCAGTTACCATTAGTCTTGATGGTACACATCAACAAGGGTGGGTATCACTTTCAATGGTCGTGTGTTGACAATTTAAAGGAAGTCTTAAGGTGGAGGATATTTACGTAAGAGTAAGTTCTTAACTTATGACGCTGATTCTTGCCATGACGCATTGCTTTGCCTTTCAATACACCTGCTAAAATTTGAACACTTCTAGAGCACCCACAGAGCTGAACGACAGCAGGAAGACTCGCACGGACTCAAAGTATTCACTGCATCGCATGACAGCTAAAACAGTAACAAACGAAAACGCCTTCCATGAATGTTTTGTATCATGAAAGTTCAATAAATGCACAGGAACGTCGAACAGCGTGCCCCCATGGAATGTTTACAATGTTATTTGCATCGCCAAAACTAAACCATGCATGACCGAACGCTTAGTCTCTACCCAAATATAACCCTAGTTATCTAGGCCAGCTGCCAATGCTGCAATGCTTATCGTTATCTGATTTAAAATATATTGCGATTTTAGGAACATTTTCTATGGGTAAATCAAACCCGTTCCCAGTAGCGGACGCCATTCATCTCTGTGTATTCGTTTGTTTCGTCAGCCACCATATTCCCATTAAACAAATTGCGTATGACATTATAATTCATGGCTAAATATACACGTCCTGAGCTACTAGATCATACTGCATCCCTACATATTGGTGTCTCTTCCATAAATAAAAGTGGTATACTGAACATAAAATAAAAGCTTACATGAGCTCTATAATTGATTTGCTTTTACTATCGATTTTCGTTTTATCTTGCGTTGTCTTGTTTGCTTTTAGGGCTACCGAGATCTCGTTCAGCTGCATAAAATCAGCATTTTCTTTGCGTACCCCACATCGCTCATGTTGAAAATGAAGCCATATTTCAACGTTTCAATCAAATCACAAGTTCGTAAACGTTGCCATCTAAATTTGGACCGTTCGCGCCAAATTTTGGCGGAAACAGCAATTGGCGATAAGTAGAATAGTTTTACAATATGGCAACACTACAATTGAGTTTAGAGAAACCATGTATTTGTATTCCAAATGGGGGTATACAATGCACATCGAAATCCCGAGATTACACAACCTGCCTGAGCAGATCCTAAAATATACAAGGACAGCCAGCAACGATGTTGAAGGCTCGGCGTGCATGCAGAACAACACTTTAGAGAGGAGCGGGCCTTGATATATTTTTCAATACTTTTTTTCCTTTTGAGATACTGTAAACGACTAAATTTTTTGCGAGGACCTAATTTTTGCGAATTTCGCGAATCGCCTACAATTCGCGAAAAATACGTCCCACGAGACAATTCGGGCAATATGTGAACGCTATGGAAGCTACACTCGATTCGCGAAAATTAGAACCCGCGAATAATTTCATATTTTTAGCTTTGGCCCGATTCGCGCAAATTTGAGCCTGCGAAAATTCAGTCGTTTACAGTATGTAATACTGACTATGATAATATTCTACTGAGTTACCAGATATGATAAAAACTTTAAGGGGCAAAAAAACTCCTGAAGTCTGCGGCAAAAGTTTATCTACACAAGGTGTGTTCTTTACTATAACAGGGAACTCTGATCGCGTTTTTCAAAAACAGTGAACTTTTAAACAAGTATCTTTATGTTCCTTAAAGAGGAAGCTGAACGACGTATTTAAAAAAAAAAGTACGATAGAGGTTGCTTGTAGCGTAGTTTTAGCCCGTGAATCTGAATATCACGTTCGTTTTCCCTGAATGATGTAAGTAGACGCGAGAAAACCAAACCCTGCAACCAGTCGTTACGTAATAAGAGAATCTTTTGGCAGTCAAGTGGGTGTCGCTCGAAGGCCGCTCGAGCAATCGCAAGCTTGCCAAGTATATTCCCCCGCTCTGGCACGATGTCTTGACGTTCTTTTCTGTCATCATTTTTTAGAATAGCAAGAGTGCTCGTGCATAGCTTGGATATGGCGCTGAAGATGCGCGAGATCGCAAATTCCGTGAAACTCTTTTTGTGACGTGACGCTCCGGGAAGGAGGGCCTTGAGCGTTACTTTGAAAATACTTTTCTGCAGCCTCCATGCGCCAAACTAAAAAAAGATAATTTCGATATTCGAGATCCTGGAGGTAATATTGTCACGAATGACAAGTGATGAGGCGGCGAATGACTGAGTAAACTGAAGGTTTAATGGGGCGAACTTGTGCCCAAAAATAAAGGGAAAAAGAAAGATAACAACAGAGCGTCGCGGGCGTCGAAAGCGGCGAAGCAGCAGGATCGAACGCTGAGGCGAAACTGACTGCGGCTCGCCACGCGGAGCCCCTTATGTACACGCGTGGGCTTCTGGAATAATCGGCGTGGAAGGTTCGACGCGTAGAACATTCGGGCCTAGAATAAACAACAATGTTCTCGAATTCACCAGAACATAAACTGGAAGCATAAATAAAATCCGCGGAACTCCCAGGAATCGAACCCTGGGCCTCCGCACGAAAGTCAAGCGCGGTAACCACTCGGCCACGCACGCACTTGCTCGCTGACGCGCGTGGCATTACTCCCCCTTTAAAAAGGCATCGTCTCGATGCCACGCGAAAGGCAACAAAACAGAGCAGGACAACCAAAAGAATGGGAAAATACGGAGGCTGGCAAAACACAATCCTATCAAGTGTTGCACGAGATCACGGTTCACAGTCTTATCGCGCGTAGTACGGCTTGAGGCGCACGACGTGGACGACTTCGGGTCGTGGAGGGCGGCGTGATGAAGTCCGTGTTCCGTCGGGCATCACCTCGTAGTTCAGATCGCCGAGTCGGCGAAGCACTTTGTAGGGTCCGAAGTAGCGCTTCAGGAGTTTCTCGCTTAGACCGCGTCGTCGTATTGGGGTCCAAACCCACACACGGTCTCCGGGCTTGAAGCGAACGTCGATCCGGCGAAGGTTGTACCGGGTAGCGTCGACACGTTGTTGATCTTGAATTCGGAGTCGGGCGAGCTGGCGAACTTCTTCGGCTCGTTGAGCAACCACCTGGGCGTCGGGTATCCCATCGTCAGCTGGCTCGTGGGGTAGCATTGCGTCGAGCATGGTCGACACTTTCCTGCCATGCACCAGCTGAAACGGTGTTACTCCTGTGGTCTCTTGCACCGCCGTGTTGTAAGCAAATGTGACGTAGGGTAACACCTCGTCCCAAGTCTTGTGCTCTACGTCGACATACATTGAGATCATGTCGGCGATGGTTTTGTTCAGCCGTTCTGTTAGTCCATTTGTCTGCGGATGGTACGCAGTGGTTCGACGGTGGCCGGTGCCACTGAGACGAAGGATCTCTTGCGTCAGCTGGGCCATGAACGATGATCCACGGTCGGTAATGAGGACTTCGGGGGCGCCGTGCCGGAGGACAATGGACTCGATGAAAAACTTGGCGACTTCCACAGCCGTACCTGATGGAAGGGCTTTCGTCTCGGCGTACCGTGTGAGATAATCTGTGGCGACGATTATCCAGCGGTTTCCCGACGTTGACGGCGGGAAAGGGCCAAGTAAATCCATTCCGATCTGCTGGAACGGCGTAGACGGGGGAGCAATCGGATGCAGATGTCCTGATGGCTTCGTCGGCGGTTTCTTGCGTCGCTGACACTCGTGGCATGATCGAGTGTAGAGGTGAACGGTCTTCGGTAGCCTTGGCCAGTAGTATTTTTCTCGAATCCTGGCGAGCGTCCTGCTGTAGCCGAGGTGCCCAGCCGTTGGGTCGTCGTGACAGGCTTGGAAGATCTCCTCTCTAAGGTCGGCAGGGATTACCAGCAGCCATGGCGAGCTGTTGTCTCCGAAGTTCTCCTTGTAAAGCACACCTTGTCGGAGGACGAAGGTCGGCAGGGCTCTCAAGAAGACACGGGGGATAGTACCCCCTCGTCCTTCGAGGTGCTCGATTAAGGCGCGCAACTCAGGATCGTCTCTTTGACGTCGCGCCATGTCGTCGGTGTTGACCGCCCCAAGGAAGCACTCGTCGTCATCGTCGTCGATGCTGCCGGAGGATGTCTCGACAGGGGCTCTGGACAGGCAATCGGCGTCGCTGTGCTTGCGGCCTGACTTGTAGACCACAGTCATGTTGAACTCCTGTAGTCGGAGACTCCATCGAGCGAGTCGTCCTGACGGGTCCTTGAGGTTCGCAAGCCAGCAGAGCGAGTGGTGGTCCGTGACTACACGGAACGGGCTCCCGTACAAGTACGGACGAAACTTCGTGATTGCCCAGACGACCGCAAGGCATTCTTTTTCAGTCGTGGAGTAATTTTTCTCCGCTTTGGACAGTGTCCGACTTGCGTAGGCGATAACTCGCTCGGTGCCTTGTTGCACTTGCACCAGTACCGCGCCAAGTCCAGCGTTACTGGCGTCCGTGTGAATTTCGGTTTCCGCATCCTGATCGAAATGTCCAAGAACAGGAGGAGTCTGCAGTCGTCGCTTCAGCTCGTCGAATGCCTGCTGCTGCTCCTCGGCCCATTCGAACTTCTCGGCGTCCTTCGTGAGGTTTGTGAGCGGTGCGGAAATCCTTGCGAAATCTCGAACGAAGCGGCGATAGTAGGCACATAATCCAAGGAACCTTCGCACGGCCTTCTTGTCTCTCGGCGCTGGAAATGCTGCGACGGCGCGAGTCTTCTCTGGGTCGGGGCGAACGCCTTCGTTACTAACCACGTGACCGAGGAATTTCAGTTCGTCATAGGCGAACCGACACTTTGACGGCTTCAGGGTGAGTCCGGCGGTCTGTATGGCCTGGAGAACAGCTCGGAGTCGTCGCAAGTGCTCGTCGAAGTCGCCGGAAAACGCTTGACTTTCGGCGACTTCGTCGAAGTCGCCGAAAGTCAAGCGTGGTAGCCACTCGGCCACGCATCGCACTTGTCTCGCTGACGCGCGTGGCAATATGAAGAGGATTTAAGTGTGCTTCATCAAATATAAAACCGCTTCAACTTACCTTTCATAGCACACTTATACAAAAAAAATATGAAATTCAGTCTATATTTTTGTTTTAGTCCAGGTTTTGCGTCGCAAGGTGGTTTAGCTTTTATCCGGAAGATATACGGCGAGAAATGGAGGGAGAGGACGTGACGAGAAGGCGCGGATACGTCGGAACACCGAGATATGGTTCACTCAAATGCCAGCTGCCTTTGTCTCTTTCACTCTTCGAACGGGATCGAACGCCGAATGCCGGCGTTTGGTGTTCGGTGTCCGCGTTTGAACGCCCTGGAAGAGTGAGTAGAGAGAAAGACGAGATAGCTTTGCGTCTATCCACTGAGCATTCCAAGCAGATCTCAGTGTTCTGAAGTCCCCGCTCGCTCTCGTTTCTTTCTTTACTTCTATTTACCGTCGTAGTTTAAGACTTGCTTCTATTGGGAGACGTTAAAGGGATACGAAACCGAAATTTGGAGTTCGCAAACTAAGGCCGCAGGTGCGTTGAACGGGAAGCTGCGAAATCCAAAACATCACTCATACATTGATATCTCAAACGGATGGCCGTACTTTTGGAAAAGAGGGGCGCGATCAGGTGAGAAGTATGACGTCACTGTCCCCCTGGAAAATTCGAGAATGCGGAGCAGGCCTCTCTTCTCTCCTCCTCGCCTCAGTTCACAAGCTTGAAGGGACGTAGCGTGGAGTAAAAGGAATGAGAATCGTGTCGTGACTTGTCTTGTCGGCCTCGTCGGCCGTGTTCAATTGTGCACTTTTTCCCCTGAAATACGGCGATCCGCTAGAGATATATCGCAGTATGAGTGATGTTTATAGGTTCTGCACCGTCCCGCCCATCAGTTCAGCCTTGTTTTGTTAACTCGAAATTTCGCTTCGTATCCCTTCAACCTCCAAAGTAAATTGTTTTCGAATTTTCTTAACTTTAACTAACTCTCACCACGTAAATATTGTTCTATGTTGTTTCCAGTGGAAGTTTAGTTCTCACATATGCATCTTATAGAGGCAGATTAGATCTTAGAATAAAAAGATAAGGGAATCGACATCACATTGGTATTACGCAGTGATGCTAATCGCTGCACAATAAATAATAAATTTAGCATATATTAAATATTACAAGATGAAAATATGAAAGTTCAATAACTGTATTTAGATAATCATCATTTACCACTCATATCCTGATGCCCCCGCCATCGATAAGAGTACACTGAAAGGTTAATTTTTGTTACTTCCAGTGTTATTTAATTGATTATGTTAACTCTTATCTGTAATACACTTTGTATACGTTTACACGCTTGCTTGCTTTGGTCACACAGCAATTTTATTAATATTAGTAAATATGAGAACAAGATAATTTATTTTCAACAATGCTAGCTAAACAATGAAAGAAAAAGCTTTTAAAAATGAAATTGACTAGTCACACGCGAAGCTTCTATTTCACTGAACGTTTGGTCGCAAGTAACTTCCCTAAAAATAGTAGCTTTTAATTAACGCTAATTTGATACCGGTAAAATAAACAAACACTATTATTCAAGTCTGCAATAACTCTACTCCCCACAAGTCAGATTTGAATGATGTGAGTAAAGTATCATTCTCTGCTCACAAGAAATTAAACCTAACTATGACCATTTTAGACGCGGAAATTTGTCGAATTTCATTCGTAACTACGTAATGTCGTTCTTGCGTTCAACCAGAGTCGTGCTTTTTGTGCCATTGGTCGCAGCTCATGTTACCGTTAAAAGGTTTTGCACTAAAATATAGAGATTCTTTTTCCACCATCTGAATGCCAGATTTCACACCGACTTATCCTGGAATTATTATAAATTATAAGCATACATTGCTCAATTTGACTGGCTGTCAAAAACGCAATGGATAACGCGAACTGCTTTGTTTTAACAGCTCTCCCGTAAAGAGAATCTATGCAAAGTCATTCTTTGGAATCCGGGATCTCCTTGAAAGGTACACGGAATTTCTGAGGTGGAGCGCATGTACCCGAGGGGTGTGTTTCCATTTCTTCTTTACCTTCGAATTTCGCAGAGGTTAAAAGGTCTATTGACATCATTTCGACTTGCACGGAAAAACTGGCCGCTGGTGTTTGCCCTCCTCAGAACTAAACCCGTCATCCATTCGTTTTCGTGGAAGTAAGTGAGCAAATATTTAACTGATGTACCAACTGAGGGAAGTTGAGTGAGGCTGTTGTTCCTGATGTTTCAAGGGGAAGCTGTTCCGGCCTGATGTATAACCGTGAATATTGATTAAGGGCACCATTAATGTGTCTCAACCGATGTCGTAGAACTAAGTTTCAGCTGCTTATTTCAAATATTAGTCAATATTCGCACAATTGGGCGTGACCGGCCCCAAAGTAACACGTTTGTCAATAACGCGCTACAGCCAAGGATTGATTGGGGTCTTTAAAAAAATTATTGACACTCATTTTTAGGCAGTGTAATACTTAGTTTCAGCTAAATACCAGACGCGGCCGACCCTACCATGCACTGGGCTAATCAAGCATCGTCAAAGGTGTAAGTCATTAAGCCTTTTTAGTTTATGATTGGTTCAGCGATGATAGAACAAGCACAGAAACATGACAAACAGCATGATGGTGCGCTTTTGACGGTGCCTGATTAGTCCCATTATCTTGTAACGTCGGCTGCGCCTGGACCTAAGGTAAAGCGAAGTGTTGTGTTCATCCGTTTAGTAGGATATAACCCCTGTAACTGATGTTCGCAAAATTAAAGTATTTTGAACTTCTGCTCCTTCTTTTATCAAAAGTAAATGTTTCATTTTGTATTATTTTGATGCTAAGCGCAATATAACACTCACGAAGAGTAGCCCGTTAAGTGAGCATATACTTTGCAAAAATACAGTTTAGTCTCTGACAACTTTTTTGTTTTTTCTCACCGGTTTTTGCTCACATCAAGAAACAAACCCACCGTTTGCGATAAAGTAAGGATGATCGAAAAATAAACTTCTTGTACTAAACTTGACACGCTAGTCATCTGTTGACCTGAAGTGCTATTGAGGGGCCATATATTATCTTGTAAATATTGACAATCTTTGCAGAAACGCTTCTTTGTGCGGCGGAAGCACAATACGTCTCAACTGGGATGCTTCGCGAGCACATTTTTATTTGGCGGTTCGTTTTGAACCACCTATCGTGTTTTGAAAGAGCTCGCAACTGGGAAAACCTCCGAATAAGGGCAACAAACAAGGGTTCCAGTTGGCGCAATATATTAAGAAATTTGGGAGATATATATCGTCAACCACAGTGCACGCGTCTGTTATATTGTATGTATTTCGGAATTATTTAAAGAAAAAAATCGGTGTAGCGGAAAAAGTAGGAGCGTAATACAACTCATACGTCCTGTTTTGGAGAGTGAGTCAAACTGTCCCGCGGAAACAAAACAACGGTATCTAACCATGCCTGGGATTCTGTCCTTAGTTGTAATAGTATCCAGAACATCCACCCCAAAAACGGCCGTGCGTTATATTTTATGCTAATAACTCAAAACAATATCAGTGTGAAACATTGAGGGAGCTAGGCTAGAAAAAGACCGGCAAAAGCGTTCACTGAAGTATCAAGAGCGCGACCAAGCCTTGTGTTTAGGTTGCTCACGCCATGCGCCGTTTCAGATCGCAGGCCTTAATGGTAGGACGCTAAACATTTTTCCGTAAATTAACTCTTAGATGTTTGCGAATAGCGTTTTAAATTGAATAGCTGTGCGTCATTTATAGCTTTCACAGGAGGTCCGTTGGAACCCCTATTAGACCTAAAGATTCACATCATAGCAAGCCGGTGATTTTCCTGGTAAGAGTGATCGAGCGTACGCATTATCCTTAATCAGCTCTACTCCAAAATCTACCGATTGTTATCAAACACATATACTTAAATTAATGAATTGAAGCCACTCTTATTAAGATCGTCTATTTTATAGCCTTATCTCTTGCGCGATATATAACGAGTTTTTTTCTGCATGTAGACGTAGCAGGTTGCTCAAACTCCAACTACGACTTTCAGTTAAAAAAAAAAAGCGCTTGGGGGCAATGTAGGTTCTAATTTGCTCCGAAGCCAAAAGAGGTTATGACATGTATAAATTGGATATAAAACGAAACAAAACAAGAGAATGAGCGAAGAAAGTTGAAGGCCGTCGAGGCTTACGCAGACCCCGTGATGTTGTGCCCATCCCACTAAGGTCGTGTTTCTCGTACTCCAGTTGAGCGGCTCTTTTGCTTTCGTTAGATGTGTGGTGCAGAGTGTATCGGGTCTCAGTTCCTCGAAGTCGGCTGTGGAAAGTTGTCTATGACGCGGAAGTCCTAACTTTAAACGCACCTGTCTGAATTTAGGAATAGTTGTTATAATTACTCATCGATCAGTAAAAAATTCCTCTGATACTTTCTCTTGTTTTCAAAGTACGTGGAGACGAAATAACTGGAATCAAATGAAGCTCGGCGAATGACGCAGTATAAATTATGTTTGGACTAGTTGTATACGAATAGCAGTTATAATCATATAGCGCCGAATCATAAGTAGACTTGTCTCTGCTAGAAAAACCAACGACATACCGAGAATGTTTTCCATTATTGAAGCTCAGGATGACGCCGTGCAGTTTCGATTCGGCCTTGATATTACATCTGCTATGCGACACTCAACATCACGCTTGACATGCTAACGTTAACCAGGCTACCACATCGCAGAATGTGTTTTTTTATTTCTAGACATAAGTTCGGCTTAATCACTCACCCATTTATGTCACTAGATAGCAGAAAATGGCATTCGGAGTGGTCTGTGCGAAATTAGACAAAATAGTATTGTTTAGGGTGGATTTATTTGCAGAAAAGGTCTAAGTACATCAAACTGGGCTGAGCATATGCACTATTATACTTCTGCTGACGGCATACATTGGATTCTGTTTGATAATATGTTATAAATATGCTTATTAACTTTGTCTGAACAATGAATAAGTTCGGAATAGAACAGGGAAATATCATTCATAATGATTGAAGTGTAAGGAAGTGCTGCGTCGCACTGGCTCCCTTTGCAGTAGTCAATCTAAGTCAGACATCACCCTATTCGATGTATATATTCTTGGCGCACTCCTGGCGTTTATGCTCTATAATAAATTGTTGCGTGCCTTGTTATTTTGAATTGAAGTGCAATTTTAATGTTCCATAAGAGCTTTATACTACATATTTGTTTTAGTCACTTGTTTTAGAGATAGCCAAAGTGGCACAATTAATTTCATTTCTATAGTATTGCATTTTTAACATTAAAAAAACTACATATATGCATACTTAGTTTAGAAAAGTCACACTATGTAACACCAGAGCTCGCAACAAACAAACATCAACGAACCCTCGGGCCGAAAATGTAATATAGATGAATTAATTGATGACCTAAAGTACGTAATATCCAGTCTGGTCGACAACAAATTTCCGACGCCCAACGTTGGTGACCTGCGTTCTGTATGTCAGGATTAGAACAGTGATCGTTGGTACTCACTGGATCGAAATTGTGCTGCATCGAGACTAAATCGGCGATCATTAATGTCCGC
Source organism: Ixodes ricinus (assembly GCA_037355805.1). Lineage (NCBI taxonomy): Eukaryota > Metazoa > Arthropoda > Arachnida > Ixodida > Ixodidae > Ixodes > Ixodes ricinus. Next base: position 99,597 of record JAZHYW010026735.1, read on the forward strand.
AAAACAACTGTAATGTTCTTTCTTATGAGCATCGAGATACGTATGACCTTAATGATTGGATAGAATGATGTTTTATCGTTATCGCAACAAAGAAAACAAAAGACATCGAACATGCTTTTATGCAATTTGCACGCTTAGTATTGAAGACAAGGACGCTTTACCCAAATAGATAGAGAGCACCACGCTTGTATACAAGACGTATTGCCTAATTTTATTCCGGAACGTTTGGCTCTTGCGATGAGATTTAAGAGTGCACAGGCAAAACAATTCGAACATTTTGCGGAAAAGCATAGATACATTGAGGAGCATGTTATGCAGGTATGTCGTGATTGAATATGAGGGAGTTTATGGACGTCTTAATGCAAGAAATCTAGCACAAGGCCTCAAATGACCTTAGGTATAAGCAAACATTGCGAACCATTGGCCCCGGGTCAAGCTTCTGAGTTCAGGCATGCTATTCGCGTTTTGCATGATTCGTTGGCCGCGGATATTAAAAAAAAAAGATTGGTTTGTTAATATTAACACTGTTTATATTTATTGTTAAATGATGTGGTCGTGTATTTAGTAAGTGTGTAATGTGCAAGAAACTTGCTATAAAGATACAAATGAAGTCGCGGTGCTAATGATTTTGTATACAATAAATCTAATAAAATTAGCGTTAGTAAACAAGTAAGCCAAGTAATAGGTGAGCGAATAGAAAAACTTCACAGTTAGTATATTTATTCTACACACAATAATTTAGGCCAATTAACAGAATCAGAAAAACGAAAGCCCCTTGTTCCCGCCCAACGTCATGCGCCAAATGCTGAGAGATTTGAAGACTTTTACCTGGCTGACTTTCTAGCACAACAACCGAAGGTGAACTCACCCTTCTGTGAGACAAGCGAAGCATGTCGTCCACATGTTCGAAGATGGAGAGATCTTTGCCGAACTTTATGTACAGGTTGCAGTAGTGCGCCCTGACCTTCTCGTTGCCATAGTCGTCGTGTATCACGGTCTCGATGCACTGATCGAAGGCCCCGATGTCCGACAGCGTGCCTTGGAACATCCCGGAGGGGTACTTGCCCGTTGCGTCGATCACTGGATCAGAAAGGGGTCACGCGCGGTCAGGCATGCAGAAATGAATGATAGTTTGGCTTCCTAGAAGACCAGAGTTATTTCACTATCAAAACTCAACTTATACGTTAACAAAGCAGAACATCATCAATGTCGACCAATTTTTATGAAGCTATAAAAATATTTCGTTTCGCCTTCGTACAATTTACGTGTTTGCTCAGTTGACTCTCTTTCACGAAGTGGCTGAAGGTGGAACATATTTCATCTTTGTTTAAATACCATAAAATGCATCCTATCTCATTGTCCAACTTCAGAATTTAGTATACACTGGGCGTCCCGCCAAACAAAATCACGAGGTGTTTTATCTAAAAATACACTAGGCATCATGGAACGCTAATTCTCCACCAAAATGCAGCGCTGGAGGGTCGAACCATATGCCAAAGTTTCAGCACTAATCGTTAGCTTCTTTAAGGTTATAATTGCGGTTCTAAAATTTTCAGTGGGAAAATGGCGGCCGACCTCGTTCTCGAATACATGGAGCTCCATGGCGCCAGTTACCGAAAACGTGCAAAAATGTGCCTCATTCTTCCAGTGAAAGTGTCAGAAAATCACATAACTTTTGAATAAGATAACGGTTAGTGCTAAAACTGCCATCTGGTTCGGACCTTTTGCACTCCACTTGAGTAGAGAACGAGCGTCCGTTAATGTAGCAGTTTATTTTCGAGGTGGAAAAAACCTTCGAAACGTTTTTGGGTGGACACCTTTTACATTAAGTGTATAAAAAAGAAACACTGATTCACCATATCTTCACCTCCATGGCAAAAACATCATATGCTATATGCCTGCACCACCGGTTTTACCTCCGAGTTCTCATATGATACCACAGGAAAAGCTGCGCCCAAATCATTTGCTAGTTCGCAAAAGTTTGTCTACAAAGAGGGGGTGCGGTGGTAGTGTCATTATATTGTTTTAGGCATAGCTAGAATAAATAGGGTACGGCAGGATAGGTTGTTTTCGCGATTGACGGGAATGCTCTAACTTGCTGCTGAAAATATAATAAAAAAGGAACAACAGCTAGCTGTTAAAAATCTCGAAAACAATCAGAAATATCTTGTTTTCGCACTATGTCAAGAGAACACGAGAGTCTATAACGTTATGGAGCCGTATGCCTAAAGAGGACATGACTCCAAACCACGTCCTCTTTGGGTCATTGTCATATCACTTACAACTGTATGCGTTGCTTTTAAATAACTGCTAATGATAAAAATATGTTCCGTGCAGTTATTGGGTTATTTTGCACAAAAAGTAGGTGAAATTTCACTGCAAATAGGAAGTTACATTTCAGGCTAGTTGAGCAAGTCATGTGATATTTGTTACTTAGCTAGTGACCGTACTTTATTAAAGGTTTAATATTTAGCAAAAAGTTTTACAGTTTCTGACGATGTGAAGCTTACGTGACACTTTTGTATCAGCCTTCAATTGTTTGAGCACTCATGGCGGGACGTTACTACAGAACTGTTTTGTATGCCCCTCTAAGAGTTTTGGTAGATCTCTCCAAAACCATTCAGACATTAGGCATGTTTATTGCTTTCTTTTACTATAATCTACCATAAACAAAGAAACCTACTAAGATAGTGCAAATTTGAAGGAATTTATATGAAGCTTTTGAACTGAAAACAAAAACAAGTCACATCAGAAGCATATTCTGCCATTTTTTACCTGACAGCGTTTGCCCCAAAACGAAGTGTTTGATTAGTACGAAATATTTTAAGGGCTATTTTTTCCCGAGAAAAATATAGGTGGAATTTGAAAGTAAGTTTTAAAATATCTTGTGCAAACAGAACAGAAAGCCACAAATAAAAATACTAGTGTATCTATTTTTCAACGACGAAATGTTGTATACTAATTTTAGCATAACTTCTGTATGCAACTTTTTTTTAATTTTTTAAATATTTTTTATTGTCTGCGGTAACTTGTAAACCACAAATGGCCGTTTGAAAAAAAAGCATTTCCTAGAGTGATCGGGATGAAAATACAAAAAGTGATGCGAAAAAACAGCTATGTTACTGGATCATTTTTGCGCCTCTACCTTAAAGGTGAATCAGTTTTATTAGCCAAACGTTTAGCAAATTTGACCCAATACTAAGCTGAAATCTTTTTAAAAAAATGTATAAATGCATTAAGGGGTGAAAAAGCTTAAATAAAAAAAAATTGAATGTTCGCTTTAATATACACACCTAAAATGGAACACCTGTTAAAAAACTAAGCTCAGCTTAAACTTTATTTGCAATTTGAATACGTTTTACAGCAGATGTGATAGCAGAGAATATATTGCAAAGGCACTTGTCATAGGCATTTGAATTGTTGTTTGGCGTATCTAATCTGACAGGCGCACTTTCAATATTTTGTTTCTCTTATTATAACTAAAGAGATGTTGATATTATCTTCAATGCGACCGGTCTGAATGCTCCAGTTTCAAATCCAAATCTTCCACATCATACTGTTTTAAAAAATGTGGCCTCGGCCCACCTATAATAAATTATTTCCTCGTTTTTGGGTAAATTTATTTAGACTTGGCATTATTCTTCTTCAGGAGTACACCGGCATCCGGTAAACGCCTTTCGCAAATTATTTGAACAAAAGCTTGAAGGACCTTACGCACAACCGCCGGGACTCTTGACAACCCTACGCGCGGAATAGCCCTCTCGAGTCATGTCAATTATATGTTTATCTCGTTTCCATCGCATTTTAGTTGTTCCTAATGCCATGCTTTTATTCACATTTGAGCCTCATTGGTGCAATAACTCTGTGAAAGTATATTTGCACATAATTAAGTGCTCCTTTCTCATGAGCACATGTTTATTTTACAAATATTTTTGCACATATACTGTCACATTCAGTGTTTTCCATTTTACTACGAGAAAACAAATTACCATATCTGATTTGGGTTATTTTCTCGTGTTTCCTCTTTTCGACGCAATTACACTTACTATCAAAATGAGTCAATGATTCGTTGAACTCTGTTTGCGTACTTCCAGTGTTTAAAGCACTATCTTTTCAAAGTTCAGAATAAGTCATTTCTTCACACGGTGCTGAAAGATGAAGTTTATTTTTTACTCAGACGTCAAAATAGTCGACTCGTTTACTTGTGACGTGAGCTTCGTGACTGTTGCGAAAAGTACTTTTGAAGAAGCGCGCCACTTCGACATCTCTTGTTTCGTTTTGTTTAAAAAAACACTTATACTACAGGCAACACATTTTCGGTAAGTACTGCCGAGTGTTGGACTGTATTCAAACTAAAATCTTGGTTGTTCGACCATCGCCACCGCGACACCCAACCTGAGTGAGGGGGTTTTCGGCTCAATCCTCGCGTTTAATTTCTCTGAGTCGTCCTTGAATAGTGCAGGTTTTTACACGTGCGGGATTTAACAGTCGTCACCAGGGCTCATTTTTATTTCTCCTGTTTTTAATTGACTCGTCATTGGCCTCTACACTCTCTCTTATGACGTCAGCGATAACTTTGAATAAATGCAAGAAGCATCTTGCAAAACTCCGTGGCAAAAATACAAAACAAAAAAGAAAAGAAATCACGAATGATCGGTTTATTACGTAATTTATCTCGGAATAAAGATGTCTGTAATACTCTCAGTGGTGATAACGATTTCGAAAAGTGAGAATGTCAGTAATTGCAAAATAGTGATATTGATCAGTGAATTTCGTAATAACAATGACCACGTGCGTCATAAAACAAAAATTAAATACTCGCTGTATTGGAGGGCTTCGTCGAGAAACGCATATTGCCTTTTCAAAGTTCATCAAGCAACATTGGCGGTCGCCATTTCTTACTCAGGAAGCCCGTGATTGGATTCGAGCCTCCGACGAACGCTGCGTCAGCGTTCGTCGAAGACTCGGATAAAATCAAAGTTTTCTATACATGTTCAGAGAATGGAAGGAAGCAAATGGCGGACTGGCGTAGGCACGGACTTCTGAAAAAAGTCTATTGTCAACAGATCGTGAAACAATATATGAAAAAAACGTGTTCATGTAGGTAAGTTCCAGCTTCGTTTTTCACCAGCAGATTACTGCCTTTTGCACCGCCTACACGTGGATTGCTATTAGCTGTAAAGAACAAACTAATATACATGTAGAAAGGTATCGGGTACAAAGTAGGTAAGGTAATGCCTATATACAGGTATTAATAAAGAATAGTGGCGGTTGTATTGCCCCAAAATAATATTCTGCTTACTTTAATGCAGAATAAAACTAGGTTTATGTCTATTCGGCCTTTCATGGAAGACTTCATAAATAAATTGAGTGATTTTCTTTTCAGTGTTTACATCGACTGTGTTTCAGGAAAGGTATCTGGCAGGCTCCGATATTTCCACAAAAAAAGATCACAGCGTGAATGAGACAATTTTGAATTTTTTTCATGCAAATATGTGGGATGAGAAAGTTATAGTTGTGAGACTGGCATATTGCGTGTGCATCTATAGAACTCATTTCACGTGTCATAGTTTACTAACTCCAGAATATGTAATGAAAAACACTGCTTTCCGTTCACAAATTTAATGCTGTCGCGTTCTTTTTCTTATGTTAGTGTAAGGTACCTCCGTAAAATCCGCTTCCAATAGTACGAGGGCTCATCCTGCTGAATCTGAAGTGGAGTGGTGTGTTAAGATTTACTACGCACGACTAGAGAAGATAAACTTGTATCTTCAGTGAAAGCGAACAAGTTTTTAGAAAGCCCTCGGTAACCCTCAACTTCTGTACCAAAATTATCACGCCATTCTTTGCGCCTAGTTCCGACCCGCATATTGCAAGACTTTAAACTTTATCCAAACAACAGTTCTGTATATTCTCTGAGCGCTTTGGGTGCTTATTTCTTTTTCTGAGAAGTATCACGTTTATTCCAGTAAAAAATGGCATACAGCCCCTCTTACCCCATTTAAAATAAAAACACATATCAGTACACGCGAATCCCCCAGTTTGACTATTCGCTTCAATGTTCCTACGCGAGTTTTATTTTTAATACTACACCTATAAGTGAACAGCTCCGCAATTCATATATGGACCGAATAAGTTTACCAGAATATTTAATTACAACAATTTTCTTAGCGCTTATATTTTAATAATCACAATAATTGTGGTGGCGAAACGTTTAAACAAATCTTGAAGAGATATTAAAAAAAATTTCCGAATAAAAACACGTCCTTTTAATATGAGGGTTCTTAGCTTTTACAAACGCGACATGAACGTACCGGTGCTTTAACCGGAATTACCGTGTCCAGTATCAATATTCATGAAAAGCACACAACTTACAAACGAGCCACGTAAAACTTTACCAGAATAAAACGCCAAAAATTACACCAACGTATCAGACCTTCCGGCTTGTAGATGCAAAGCTACGAGACGAACATGCACAGACATACAATGTCAGCTTTTTTTATATTTACTCGCAATTTCTTACAAACGGCACTGGCGAAGACGGCAGTCTAAATAATAGTAATTGAGAATGTCTTTTTTCTCGTCGTAGCCATTATTTCAACTTCCGTTTGGAAAGTAAGGCTCACTGTAATAACCTAACAGAGACTCACTCTTCTGACTCACATTAAATGTTACACAACATCCTCCTACGTCTTTCGGAAAATAAAATAAGGTTAAACAATTTTCCACGAGCTTGTGATATCAAACGTTGCTGTGAGTCAGTAAGAAAACTTAATCCCAAATAGCTAAATGCTGAAATAGTCTTGCCATTTCTTTCGCTACCACCATCACAGGGAGCCTATCTGGTGGTGGTAGCTGATGCTGCCACAATCACAACAGCACGACGAGAAGAAACTGTCTAAACGATGAACGCTGTCGCAATGGTCCACACCGTACCGTCGTAAATTACCGGGAACTATTGTCGCTACACGTGGAAAAATAACCGTGTGACGTCTTTCGTACAAATGATCCTGAAAGCGAAGTCACTGTGATTTTCGGAAAGAGCTCTCGCCATACCCTTTATGGGTTACGTAGCGGACATGAATATATGATGAGAAAGTGTTTCCGTTTTCATCATTTTCCAAGCTAGGCAAGAACATCGCATTGATTGGCCCCTGCGAGTGCTTTCCCAGAGAGCAGACGCATTTTGTTTAAGTATTACGTTAGAAGCTACTTCACTTGCAAAAATAGTTCCTCGATGTATGTCTAAATCCGCTTTCATGTGTTGAAATCAGCACATAGTAGACACGGACTCAGTCATTTACTTCTAGAGACACGCCTGAAGCTTTCTGTTCGTTCTGAGAAGCGCAAAGTTGTATATATTACAACCTGCGCATTTCCCACGGCAACGCTGGACAGAACCTCGTCCCAGCAACTGGACATTGCGCAACATCGATTATGTTAAAGTATGGGTACCCACGGCACCCTCGTTGGCAGCAGTTTGGTGATATCCACTTTCACGGTTTCTCTCTTCCAAGCGTTGCTTTTTTTCTTGCATTCATTCTAACCTTGAACAACTCGCACATGAGTAGATTAAGTTGAGTGCCGCGCCTCAGCTGTATGCTTTATGACGTAAGGCAGGATGATTCTGTATGACGTCCGATCGAAATCTTCATTTCCTGTCCAAGAGCGCATTTTTTCTTTGAATCGTGGCAATTTATTATATATGATGATATTATGTAACGATGTATGGAGAATATCAGTACCCCTAAGCTTTGAGTACAATAATATACTGCGAGTTTTGTTACATGATTCTTAGCGAAGGACTGTAGTCTTCCCTTTGAGTAAAAATAAACGCGGAAACGCATAAAATGGCGCATAAATTATATGTCGCCTTTCCGTTGTTTTTCCTTTAGTACTGTTTCACTGGCACTCAACCCAACTCAACGCAACCCAACCTTCATCATAATGTCTATGTGTTAACACCATGACCTGAAAGTGTGAAAATTTAATTGAATAAATAAAGGCACGTGATAGAATGGCGTCATGTGACGTAAAGTCACACGACACTTTGACGTCGAGGTGCAATGTTCTGGTGCAACGTGACAGCTTGATGTCACGTGGCATCAAGGTAGTCAAGATGTCACCTGACATCAAGGTATGTCACGTGATATGAAGATGTTTTTTTTCACTCCAGAAAATGACCTTCGAAAGTATGTTAACTTAAACGACCCCCCTTTGAATACTAGTTACCATGCATTTTGGGAATTTGAAGATAAATGTTATTGGTGATATTTTTATTTCCTAACCGTCTAAACCAACGTTTTAATCGTATAAAATTGAAATAATTTAACAACTTTGCTTTATATTATCGCAAAGTTTTTATATAATAGTTGTTTTAGCAGTAACTTATGTGTGAAGCTCGATGCGTGATTGGGTTGAACAAACGCTTACTGTTTGGGCTCTTGCAGTCGCTCTTCGTCGGTGCAGTATGAAATAAGGACGAAAAACGCCAACTGATAAAGCAAATAGCAAGTCTCAGAGACAGGCGTTGACTGTTTTCTATAACGACACGTTTGATATTACGCAACAGGCCTTTCCGTTCTGGTGTGTTTTTCTTTTCCAGCAGTTATAAGAATACAAAAATAAAACGAGGCAAGAAAGCATCATGCTCAGCAACAAAAACATTGACGGCTCTTTTATACCAACGTTTTCTTTTAATATCTTCACATAGTCATAAAAGCTTTCCTGCCAGTCGACTACTACATGTCTTTTCCAGCGTTCTCATGATGCTTTAATATAAACAGCCCTTGTTTTAGTGTTGTAATCATGCCTGTAGATGGCGTTTCCTCTCATTCATATATCGCTTAGAACAAGTGATGAAGGTGCAATCGTTTACCTTGTTCGAAAAAGCAATAATGATGACTGTAAATACATCTGTGCCAACAGAAGAAAATAAAGCTGGTGATCAATTATGCTCGCACATTTTCTGAGCACGTCTGATACGAAACTTCCTTCTACACTTTTTCATCTGAATTTGAAATGCACACCGCACATATTCTTCCGATTTATTTTCCACAAAGAAGAAGCTTGGCTGGGATTAATTGAACTACAGTACACGAATTAGAAATTACTTGTAACGCTTGATTTCGCTTTACAAGAAATATTCGGGTAGAGGTAAACAATCACTCGGTTTGATCCTGCAGACTTCTACTTGTGGTAGGGATTTAAAATTTACTGTGCAGCAAATAACTCAGTCGGCTTGTTTTAAGAAGCTCTCGAAAACTTATATTGATATCTCGCTTTTTAAATCAATATTTAGAACATCAAGTAAATTGTCAGAACAAAACAAAATTGATTAGACTTAATAGAAACAAAAGCACTTTAACTTTTTAAGAGCCATTCTAAAATATGGAGCTAATTTTCTTTTAAAATACAGCGTATGACACTTCCTATTCCTCTTAAAGCGTGGTGCATGGCAATGGAACACCCCGTATATGCGCTGAGTACGAGGTTACAAAGGCGAGCACAGATTTTACGAAGTGACTGTTTATTCCATAAAATATTACCTGGAAAGTTTATACGCGAAAATGAGGTGTTTTTTGTGAAGGATCCCTTCCTTTGCCACACAAGATGATCCGTCGATATTTATTAAAATTATCTGACGCAATGAGCTAATGTGATAATGCGTTACGATAATTGGCCCGTCAAGTCAAGAGTACTCATCTACATTTTTGTCAGAAAAGCATATAAGTATTCACTGGAGAACTGAAACGTACTTTCCGCAAATACTAAAGCTGCTGGCCACGCAGCTTTATACGTTGCTGCGTGGCACGCAGCAACGTATACTACTAATGGCGGCCGCTTCGCAACAAAGCGTTAATCAAGATTTGCCTCCAGCGAACTGAGCGAGATTCAGACGGACAAAATTACTGAGGGCGGAATAGATATAAGCGAGGCTTGGCGTTAATTTCTTTTATGGACGAGTTGCAATCTGTGAGACCGAGAAACAAAATACAGGGCAAGACGATAGACGGCGCAGAACTGGCAAGCAAGTGCTGCCTCGACTGCTCCAATGCCGATATCTGCTCTGTAACAAATGCTAGCAAAACACCACGCAGCAGAATAAAAGATCGACGCGGGGGATGGCGCCCGCGTTTAAGATATAAATGAGTTTAAGGAACGGGATGGTCGACGCAGACACCCGCCATCCCGGTTAACGTCGAAGCAAAGGGGAACTATACACATCGAAGTCGCAACTCCAGTTTAGTAAAACAAGAGTCTGGTAAAACAAAAGCGTACATTAAAAGCCAACTACAAGTGTTTAGTCATCTGTGTGCCAACCCGGTTCGATATACCGAGTGTCCGAAATAACGGCCAGGCTCTTTGAATGGAGCGAAAAATTCGGTTTCGTAACCTATCGCGCTACGATTTTGTGCAGCGTTGCCTACAGATGGTGCATTTCTTTTTGTAAAATTTTCAAAGAGCGAATTTACCTGAGGAAAAAGTAAAGAAAAACAAGTTTTAACTCCTATGGAAATGAAGCGACGCCACCTATATTCAAGAATAAGGCTCCCTATTGTTTGAAGACCGTTGGCTTCGCTGCGTTTCCATAGGAGTTAAGTCTTTTCTATTTTTTACTTTTTTCTCATGCACCATCTGTGGGCAACTCTTTACAAAATCGTAGCGGATACTTTAAGAAACTGAATTCGCGGTCGATTTAAAAAAGCCTGGCTGCTATTTGGGACACCCGCTATTTGTATTTTTTTCTGATAAAGCTTCGTAAAACTTACTTCGAAAAAGCAAGAAAAAAAATGGTGGATAGGCTAGTTGGGAAACATTTCGAGCGATCAGCAATTGAGCGTGTACGCAGTTTAGCAAACGCAAAAAGTGAACCACTCTTTTCTCGATTTCAAATCGTTGTCCTCAATTCCTTAAAGCGTCGGACACTACGATCGAAATTCAACTGCTCATTGCCAAGCGAAACACTAAACCTTATTTAGCGAAGACTCACAGCAACGGTAGCCAGAATTGCGTTTTTCCAGTGAGAACATGTCTAGAAAGAAGCTTGACGTAAGGCAGTCGCTCTTACGACATGTAGTTTGGCGGCCTTCCGTCAATTTGTTTCTCCACTGACGCTAGAGTCCCATTACGCTGCGCTTGCGATGATGGCCTTGAGAGTTTAGTACTGCGATATAGACGGGTATGCGGAAGCCTTGTACGGATATGTGTACAGACATTCGAGCGGCAGAATAAATATAGTGGTTTTTGTTTTCGCTGCAGGTCGTACATGATGACAATGGTCAATGAAGTGTGGAGTCTCTAGGACATCCTCTTTATTGCTTGCAAGGATGCAGCAGAAAAATGCGGTCGCCGGATGTGATATCTACATTGCTCTGAGAAAGAATCCGTCAGTTAGAAAAACTTCGACAAACTGAAGCATTCTTATTACTTAGTCTTCCAGCTGGATCGCAGTGTGGACACAATTATTCATGAGTTAGTGCATCCAACGCAAATAAAACACTACAAGTAGTAGATAGGATGTTGCGCTAGGTTGTGTTAAATTTTTGTCAGTGTTTTGGCTTTAAGAATATCACGTGCGTATTCTCTTTTCGTGACAAAGTTACATTTCTTCCGCTGCGATAGACTTCCAACATTGCTGCTGGAAACTCTGACACTTTTCCTTTGGCAATTTCGAACTGTATTACTGGCAACGCACTTTACAATGGCACCGCCATGACTTTGTCGGCCGTCGCTAGAGCAAGTGCAGGTAACGCACCTGCCCATGATTTCCTACAAGGCGGGATTGCGGCCACGATTACCGGTCACTTTATAAAATACCAAGGTAACGAGCACTTTGCCGCCCTAAAGACAAGTGACTGAAATCGGCGCGTTGTGTAGCTAGACATTTATGAGAAAAATCAACCTGCATCCGTCCTCGCAGATAGCAGCAACACTTATTATTGGGTGAATTCACAATTCTCTCTTATCATTAACTGTGGGTATGCCACTTTAGGCAAGTTAGATTTATAGCTTGTGTGTTGTGTGTGCAGAATGTTTTGCAATTTGTAAAAGTATCGCCCTCGTAAGCTATTAAAGCAATGATACATTTCTGGCGTCAATCCGGATCAATTGAAAAACAAACAAGAATACATGAAAATCATTTATACCACTCAACAGAGTTACCCAGAATGAAGCTCATGTTCATCGAACTGTTTTCATACTGAGGGCATTTTTTACAGACATGGCAACATTACCGTTGAAGCGCGACATTCGTAGAAGTAGGAGTGCGTGCGTTTGAGTGTAAGTAACTTGTAAACCAATTACCTTCGTCAGGGCACATTTTCTGTCACGTAAAAGAAAACACCCGCAAATATAAGTTTCACAGACATCTGATCCTAAAATGTGGAAAATTGTAAAGACTTTTTGGCATATGAGGTAAGTGTGCAGCATTCAGTTACTTGTCAAAGTCTACAGTTTTATTTATAATGCATAATAGTAGATGTTATCAGCATAAGTAATCTTATAATGTTTATCTATTTATTATATATTCGGTAATTATTCCTATCTACTCTCATATATATGAGGCTATGTCGAATAATTCGGTTCATTTTATCTTAAAACTTATTTTTGCCTTCGTTAGTTGTCATAAAAAATTTACCCTTTAATAAACTGCGCAAACAACTCGTATGAGACGCATACTATCATTGTTACTCAGTTATGTTTTTTTTGTGTATGAATGTTCAAAAAAGTTTCACTACTCTGCATACACCCGGATTTTTAAAAAACGTTTTGGCACACAATTTTTGGTTGAGCATTGTTTTATTCACTACTGCCTAGAGCCGTCCATAGAACGAACCATTGTAATATTTACAATACGTAAATCACACAGGTATGTCTCTATTTTAATGAGCATGCAATTATAATCATTTTCATTCAAGCAATCCCAAAGACATTTCAGGAACTCAAGCAAACTATTTTCACTATAGTCCTTCATAATAAACAGTTGCGCCTCTACTGTATGCACTATTCCTATGTATTATCTGTACGCTCATTTATAGAGTTGTTAGAGCGGTGCGATAACATTTCATGTACCACAACCTCGTTCACAGTGGGTGCAGGTAAATAAATGTTATTTTCATCAAGGTATGCGCGACGAGATCCAGGACTCCCTTGTCATTAATACTTTCAGAATTCTAAAACCCAACAAGAATATCCTGCCATATAAAATTATAGTGCTGTGGATACGTTATAAACCTCTGACGTAATAGTTGCCAAATTCTATGCAGCCGTTATTGCACCTTGAATCGATGCGAGTAAATACAGGGCTTTATCACGTGCTGTTTTCAAAACATGTTTTATCATATGTAAAACGCTGTTTATATAAAATTTTATCATTCAATCATCGTGACCCGAACCCAGTACTAATTCCTACAACATTATATATTTATTGAGAAAATGTTTTGTTTCGTTGAAAAAAGTCGCTTTTCAGAAAGGTTGTGGCAAAAGCGTTTACCTATTCGACCCTCAAAGTAACTTCTGCGTTCCCTACACTGAAAAATAAAATTAAACGAAAGAATCGATTTTTTTTCACTTGTAATATTTTCTTTTTCTCACAAGTGTCCGTGGCAGGACGTGTGATGTGAACTCACGTCTCAGTGCCCAGGGCTCGAAGTTCCGCAGCGCGTGCACAAACTTGAGCAGCTTGAGGCTGCACTGCGGCGACAACTTGGCACCGAGGAACCTCTCGGCCGACGAATCGTAGGCCTGGTCAATCCGAGTTCGGAGCGTCTCCCGCAAAATGGCCAGGGCGTTCGGCCGGGGGCCTCCGTCGTCCACGTCTCGTTGAAGCCCACATCCCCTGCCGGCACGTCGGCGGCCATCCCTTCACCCACTGCTCCCGACCACAGGATGAACGAGAGACCAATGCCCCGTATCCAAAGACAACTCCCGCAGTTCGATTTCATAGTGAATCGTCGGCCGTAGCGCGGAGACACCAGGCAGTGACTCTACGGGTCGCGGTTCCTTTGTCCAGGAGCGTGGAGGAAGAAAACTGCAAACACCGACGAGCACTTTTGCACGGTGCACGTTGAGAGAGTGCTCCCGGCAACCTCTGGCTCCGGTCGGAATATGGAAATCAACCTTGACCGCGATGCCCTTTGTGGCCACCAACCTCCTCGCTATTTGTAGAAGGGAAAGGGGGCAGCTAGGCTGATTTACGTCAACGTTCGGTTGCTGTCGAGTGAGCGCTTCTCGCGCTGCGGAGTTTGCTCCGGGAGGGGAACTCCGCGACCAGCCAAAAAACCAGCCCGAGGGAGATCCAGACACCTCCTCTTCCTAGAGCGAGCTCCGTTCCTGGTAATTAGAACGTTTTCGCAGACCGCGTTTCCCGCTCCGCTAAGCCCTCCATAACGAAGAAGCCGCTACTGCGGCTGCGCGCCGATGGCCTTGACTGTAGAGTTCCGGGTATCGTAACGGGTTGCGGAGAGCATTGCGTGACGGCGAAAACGATCTACAGAAAACTCCCCATTGGGCGCTGTCTTGAGCAGTCGAGGTCTCGATAGCAGAACCCACGTGTCCGGGCACCGTTTGCTGCGGAAGAGCTCTTTCTGGAGGCCGCCCCATCCGGCGCCCGGAGCGGCAGGCAAACAGGTTGCGCAAACGCCGTCGCAAGCTCCGCTGCCTCCGTTCTTGTTCGCCTCTCACTGAGTACGTCCGTGGCACGTCAAGAGAAAGTTGCCACTGCTTCGGGGGTCCTGCCGCCGTCGCTGCTCGTTCCTGAGATGTGTGGATTTGTGCATTGTCGCCGGCTCGTCAGAAGCTCGTTTTGCCTTAATGTGAGTACTCAGGCAAAGGCTGCAAACGTGGGTCAGCTGCTTTAAAGGGGCCTCCGTCGTAACAGCGCTCGGGCAGCACAAACGCTTTTTTTGAATGTATGACCTCTCGCTTGCAGCCTTCGCCGCGCACTTTCGTGGACGTGCGAACTGAGCGTGACAGGCTTCGCTTGCTCACCTCCGAACGTTCATGTTTACACTGCCTTTACTGTATGTTATTTTTGGTCTGAATATTTCGCAACATTACGCGCTTCTGCCTTTTCCAGTTGCTTATGCGCCAACGCCAGCGCGATACACTGCGGCATGCTTATGCACATTTCATGATCTTTGTATGGGCAACTCTAAAGCAGTGATTCATGAAGGTATCACCAGAACAGGGGAACGGGAACTCAAACCAATTTCTGTTCGCTTTTTCGAACAACCCATATATAAATATGTCTGTATTCAAAGAATCTGCGATGAAACATGTAAAACTCTTTCTTTATGATATAGTTCCTGTTAAAAGAGACATTAATGGGTAAAGGCAATTAGAGGGGTCTCTATGTCCGCAGGTCTTAAATAATATACATATATATTTTTTTTCTACGATCCGTCGAGGCATTTAGCCGTTGCCACGTTATTCTTGAGAAAACATTAAAAAACTTTCTGGGACACTCCGAAATAACTCAAGATTCGGCTGAAAGATGCTTCTTCATGGCTCTCACGTTACTGACTATCTCAGCAAGGCATCACTGCATATTCCAGGCTGCTGTTCGACTTTGTCCTACCAAATACTGGTACCTCCGCGGTTTGCTCTTACCTACCTCTATATGGAGCGGAGATAGAAACTGGACTCATACTCTAGCTAAAGACTCTGACCATTCCCAACTTCCTTCGACTTCAACCCTCGGGCAGCATGCCTGGAATGATAATTCAAACTGTACAACAATAGGCATCGCAATGTTCCACCAGAATATTTTATATGACAGTCATAGAATACCAATAGGCTAGTAATTAAACGTTTGGACGCGCATGTTTTTATTTATGGCCCTACATCTTTTTCTAATGAATTTCTATAGTCCACATTCCACAATACTATCAAAGTCTGCTTTTCTTGGGGAAAGATCGTAACGTGCCTCAGATCTGTAAATCGCCTGGGTATCATACAACGCAAGTACAGTAGAATATTGATATTTCCTAGAAAACATTCTTATTTCACGGAATGTTCCAGGTAGTTAGGCATGACCAGCTAAATTTTTTTATGTGCATCACATTTCGCGCAGGTGTTAATAGTAAGTAAAAGACAATATATTTGGAATCATTTCGATTAGTTCATGAAAACTCAAACCCAGTTGGGTGTCAATATTTGTAGCGCTTACCTTGCTAATTGTACGCAAATATTTCTTTGAGCAAGAAGGTCCGGTCGTCTCAAATGTAAGTATCTGATGCAGCTCAGTCTCGGCCGGAATTTATTCCAAGGTTACGCCGTTGCACAAGAGCCTCTCGGGGAGGTCAGCGCTTGGTCAGTGTTGCGACCGAGCGCACGTCTTGGTCGAACACTCTTGACCGCGCTTTCATTTCTACCATCGTTCCGCGCACGTGTTGGAGTCTTTTTTTGTTCCTCCGTTTTGTCTGGCATCTCAACGACTGGCGCTCCATTATTCACTGGGCGGGGTATGAGGCGCACGTACGTCGCGTTTCGGCTCGTTCCTTTGATTGCCCGCTTGTTTCGCGCGCTGCCAGCGAGGCATTCCCTGAATTCTCTTTGTCCTTCCGGGGAAGATGGCGGCACAGATCACAGATGAAAGGAAGCGCGTCATCTAAATTCTGATCTGACTGCGAAGGGAGGCACTCTCTCCTACAGAAATAAACGGACGCAGTATGCACGCACAACAAAAAGAGTATACAAAGAGCGAGATATGCGCACCTTGCTATGTCAAGGGCAAGGTATTTGTAAGGGCATATTTCTTCCTATTGTGCGCTCTATCTTCTCTCTTCGAGCGTGCTCTGTTCTTTAAGAACATCTGCTTCACCGCGGTTTCTTTCGTCATGCTTATATAGACTATGAAGTAGTCAGTGAAACAATGTGCATGATCCAAATTAAATGTAATTATACAAACGCTTTCCCTGTAAAAGAAGCATTGGGAAAGGTGTGACGTCTGCGCAATGTTTATTTTACGTGACATTAGTTGAAAGAAGCGTCATGTCTGCTGGTAAGTGCATTCTAAAAAGGTGGAGCCCTTACACACCTCATCGTAATATACGACACCCCAAAACTTCAGTTCGTCGTACTTCGCCCTGACGTCAAAACTGACGGCCCTAACTTTACGAGACGTTTGGTGACGGGGCGATATAAGTAGGGTTCCCGGAGTTTTCAGTTTAAACCGATAAAAACCGATAAAAGTACTGCAACAAGATGAGCTGGCGGGCTAGTTGGTTGTCCATCATTGAGTAGCGCAAAGCAGAAGCAGGACGATGTAGCAGTAGCGCCCTTCCTGTCTACTTCGTCCTTCCTTCCTTGCTGTTTTGCGCTATTTTATTAACGATAAAAGTACGCCGAATCCATTTTCGTAAATTCGGCTTTAACCGAAAAAGGTAAGTTTTTAAGTTCAGCATTTCCGATTTAAACCGATAGAAACCGATAAAATTACGTCGGATCCATTTTCTAAAATTCAGTTTAACTCGGCAAAGCCACCTGGACCTCCCAGTCGTACCGCAGAGCCGTGGCAAAAAAGTGGAACGAGTGTCAATCGAAACTTGTCCGAATGTATGGGATACACGGACTCCATTACGACGTTTTGGTGTACGCGCACATCATCAATCGGAACGCGAAGTCCGAAATGCCCCATGACTTCGCCATGTACGAGCTTGTTTTCAAACTCGTTGTAAGGAAGACTGACTTGATGCAAGCTCTGCATGTTGCAGTTGTGCTTCAAAACGTCGCACTGTGTCTCTTTTGGCGGTCAGCAATTGGTTGATTGGCTGATTTTGGCTCAGTGCAGTGCTTCATCTCCACAGCCTGCCAGTGTCCAGTGTTAGCGTTGATAGAGCATCTTCGAAGCTTTCCAGGGTCATATTAACAGGAAAGAAAGAGTGCGGATCAACGAGGAGAACCTGGAAAAGTACATGTTTGTGCACTATGATTAGATCACGTAATCCTGATGTACCAAAGGTAGAATTTCCATGTTTTTGGCATATGGCTTCGTATCTGACTTGTTTGTACTTCTGTGTTTTTTTCTTGTTTCTTTTACAGTTCCACACGTTTGCTAAATAAAGTGTCCATTTATTTTTCAATGTATCTGTGCCGTTATTCTTTGAGTGATCACAATATCAGAGCTAGAAGGATCATCTGATCCGGTGTCCGTTGGTGTTTATTTTATATTCACCGAAAAAGCCGATAAACTCTTTTTGGGTATAAATATACGCCGAAACAAACAGAAAATTGGTTTCTTAAAATAAACACCGAAAAAGTACGCCGAATTAAAAAAAGGTAAAAACCGAAAACGCGGAACCTTTGATATAAGATATTAGCGAGCACGTACGCATCAAAGAGTACACAAAAAAAAAAACAGCTAAGGTTAGGCAGTAGGGCCAAGAAAACCCGCATTACTTTTTTTACAGTCAGTTACACTTACTTAAGCTATTTTATTAAGTTGTACAACTCGGCTATCAAGCTGCTCTACAGACACGCGTTTTGAAAGCGCAGAGTAATTACGTTTTGCGTGAATTTCAAATTTCGAGTTTTGTCTTCTCAACTTTGAGAAACAACTTTCAGCAATGCTACAAAATAAAAACAAAAATATCAAGTTTTGTCAATTGAGAACGGGGGAGAAGAAAAGTGTGTAAAACGATGAAGTGTGCAGTGTTTTGAAATATCGTTTTTTCTGTAATGTTTTGAATGTGTCCTTTTGTTTTGTATATATATATTACGATATGATTCATGACACTCTGACAATCTATCTACATAAAACAAACAAAAATACGAAAAGGACTGTGTAGTAATGCAACTTATTGTATGGATTAAGAAAAAAAAAAGAGATTAACAGGAAACGCGTTACTACGTTGTCGATAAACCCACAAAAAATAACATCGAAACGCGTGCTCCGATGCATTATACCCCTCTGTCGCATCCGGGTTCAGGTTGCCTCTGCTGCCCCACGTCCTGGGCGGCGGCAGATAGCTTCGGACCCGTCCCTGCCCCTCGCCAGCGGGCCCGATCCGCCACCGTGGAAGTCCGGTAGCCTCAAGCGGCAGCGTGCCAACCCTGATTACTACACATGCAGGTAACTATTTTCTCCTTACCAAATCTCCCAGCAGATATTTGGAAATGTAGGGTTCTGCAACACACGGTTTAGTGAATGCGCGCGATAGCTACAATTAGATTGCAGTACCCATCTATTTACATTTCCGGGTCTGCACACCGCTTGTCCTTTATGCCCGTGGTGGTAAGGGAACATTGCGTGTTTGGTCGGCATGACGGGCGCATCGTAGGGAAAGCCAGCTTACGCTCAACTTAAATTTCAAGTGAGCCTCTCTGTAACTTTCGCAATGACAGTCCAGGATGATCATCGTGTTTTTTTTGCGTGCACAGGAATACCTGCCATTGATAGGCAGGACCTCGCAAATCCTCAACCCGCGCCGGCAAGCTTTTCGGCTGAGCTAACAATAGTTTTGCAAGTATTTTGGGACTCACCAGGGATCCTGCGCAGGTTCAATCCCCACCCCTGCCTTTTTTGTTCTGGATGAGCATTGCGCCGGACGCGCGGTCCTGTATCACAACCTCGTGGCGCACGTTTAGGACACCGCTTTGGGTGGTTGCGACCAGCACTGACTAATTTTCTCAAGCGTGAGAAATCTGGTAGCTGGGACACGAGAGGCCCATTTGAGCTGACTACCGCCGGGCTGCATGAAGCAGGGCAACCAACAAAATTACTTTTACCAGGATAAAATCACCGAACGATGCCGCCTTCAAAACTTGGTCTCACAACAGCATGCGTTGAAATATCTCACGAGCCGGCCGTGGCTGACGTGCCCATGCTTGCAGGCCCGTTTTGAGCAGCCATTCGTGTTTAGGCTGAAAGTCGCTCCACTCGCTCGCTGCATTGAAAATGGGAATAATCTATACCCAACCTTTGAATGAGAAAGACGGAACATGCAACAAATTCAACACCAAAACATAGCGCCTACTCATGATAATAACAAGTAATTCCAAACGTTTCTACTTCTTTTGTAGTTATCATAACATATATGCTGTTTTTGTTATTGTTTTTGCCATCCCGCTGCTACATCGAAATGCTCCTCGCGTCGTAAGAGTAAAGCTTCTGTTTTCGAAGCTTATAGCAGCGTTAGTGTGACTGTGCGTGACAACCGAAACTGCAGTGATCGCTATCTGTCAGGAAATACGAAGATATCAGAAGTAAACATGGCATAATTGTTACAACATTACATTAAAATGGGCACGACACAGGCACCTCGTTTTTATCATTATCTATGCCCACGTAGCACAGTTATCAAAATCAAATATGTGTAACTATTGTTTTGAAAGCTTCATACCAGTCGGCGTGTAACAAACCGCAAAATGATTCACATTTCTCCGTCAGATCGCAAGGCTTTAAAAGAGCTCGTAAAAACTGGAAACGTACAAGGTTTGACGGATGAAATGACTACGCAGGCGTAAGTGAAGCTAGAAATAAATATTTTTCGTGGCACTCTTCTCAACTTCTTGTTACATGATCATGCGTAAAATTTCGGAATTATCCTTCAGAAAGTGGCAAAGCCTGTCAACCAGTAGTAGCTGTTAACGTCGTGGTTAATCACCGGTACAAAACTGAATTGGCAAAGAGTTAGAATTTATATTTCCAATCTGTGTTTTCTTATTTAGATACACCCCCCCCCTCATCGCTCTTAATAACCCCACTGAACCCCGATTTTATCTCGTTTCGTGGTGTATTTGTTATGTTAATAAACTTGAAAACTGAGTCTAAGCTGTAAGGCCTTGATCAAATACCAAACGCCTTCCAGCGGTAGACATAAAGAATCGCTTGCAGCATTTACTTAATGCTTCGCTTCTTCGCGCTTTTGGTTCTTGTGTAGCTACCCAGTAACTCGCGAGAACCGCACCTGTCGTCCCCATTCGGTAAAGTGGGTGATCGTTCAGTAGTCAGTAATTAGCGTACTATTTCTATTACGAGTAACTTCGTGCAAACTTATGAAGCATAATATGAGTAACGATGTTCGAGATTTCTTAGAAGAGAGAAACTTGTTACACTACTTAGAATGGATGCTTGGGCGAGTTGGATATTCATAGTTGTAAGGAGAAGCTAGCGAAGAAGCTCACTACAGACATCAGCAGGCACATCAAAAAACGGTCACATCAAGTCGCGCTGACTTACAACTCAAATTGTATTTTCGCCTTCTTTCTTTTTCTTCTTTTACCCGTATTAATTTGTCTCCATGAATCGTTCTCTTTGTACAACACAAACAGCAATCCCCATCGCACATCACCTTTCGAGATGGATGCTTATGCGCTGATTGGGAATCGCGCAAAATATTGATGCAGTCTTTTTCCTGCCCCCATCAAGCTCTCCAGGCCTATGTGTAAAAGCTAACGCCATACAAAAAGCCAATACCGGCTGCACTAAAAAGCATAAAACCCCATACATACCTTTCAGCTCAGAAGGAGTGATTTATTCCTTTCCCCTTCGCGCAAAATGCGGCATACAGTGCATAGGGACAAACTGGAAGATGCATAAAATGATAGATTAAAGGGACAGCAACTGCAACAACATCCGATTAGCCAAACTCAAGGACTTTTGGGCATCCACTGCCGTGACTGTGGGTGCAATCTGGCGGACTTTAAAATAGCGCCGTAATTGGAAAAAGAACCATCTACCAATTAACACGTGAGATACGAGAGGCAGCCCAACATCATAAAAAGAGTGACACATGTGTTAGTAGTCCCTCCATAACGCTTACTAAAAGAATTGTTATTTTCTTGACTCTCGAAGGTGATGTGCGAGTAGATGACAGAGCTGTTTGTGTTGTACAAAAGAGAACGAAGCGAGACAAATTAATACAGGTAAAAAGCAAAAGAAAGAAAGCGAAAATACAATTTGGGCTGTAAGTCAGCGCGACTCGGAGTGACCGTTTTTTTTGGCAGTGCCTGCAATTTCTCAGGTGTGATGGTTGCTCTCTGCGCTTCTCCTACAATTTGTTACACTATTTCAGCACGGGTCCCGAAAGGGTTTATCTCACCATTACGGCAACTTTGTCGCACATGTTCATAATTTGCTGCTTTTTAGACAAATCTGGTCAGGTCAATATTTTGGGGGGACTTTAGCAAGGCCTTCGATAAAGTTCCACACGGCAAACTTTTCATAAATTAGTGTCTAGGAATCGCGTCCGAGATAGCGAATTGAATATAGGTTTGTACTCGTCTGATCGCAGTCAGTTTGTCGATATTGGTGGTCATGCTTCCGGTATTTTGGGTGTTTAATTGAGTGTTCCACAGGGCAGTGATGCCTTGGCCCGTTGTTCCTTTTAACGTAGATAAGTGATGTTGTCTCAGTTGTTAGCTCCAGATGTTGGTCATTCGTTTTATTCGCCGATGATTCGTATTTTTGTTCAAAAGGACGTGTCACTGTTGCCAAGCAAATATCTCTGAATTCTTCCACTTGCCTCTATCTGCAGGTGGTGCTGCTTGCCGAAAATGCAGTTGGTATTTCATGAAAACAGTTCATTGAATCATGCCAAGAAGAAACGTACGGCCCTAAAGTTCACTTATCAATTAAAAATGATGCTGATGAGGCGAAGTGACCGAATATAAATATCTCGGCGCAACCATATCCCGCGAACTCCTGTAGGTCTGCACCAGACATTCAAATTTCATCATTCCCCTCACGCATCTCTAAATTGTGGCTTGTTACGTCAGCACCATGGACAGCGCTGCCCAACCCGTTAAATTGCAAGCATATAATTCCTTGGTACCGACCGAAGCTTCAGAATAGTGGTGTGCATAGTATGGGACCCGAATTCCAAAAGGGATGCGTCAGAGCTTGATGGGGTTCAGAGGAGAGCTGTTCGCTTCTTACCCTAGTGAAAAGTTTAATCGACTAGATTCCCATCTTCATTGATGGTAGCGAAACCATCCTACTCCAGCATCGCCGAAAAGATTGCGAGACTAAGATACGTGCGGTATTTGCTTTCATCAACAGACTCCGCGTTGAATAAATAATATATTTATAACCGTCATCATCGCTTACATAGGGAAATCCAGGCACCATCATCGGTACACTCCCGGTACCGATATTCTCTCCAACTGCATTTTAAGAATTCATTTTTCCACGAATGGTACGGATTGGAACGCCCTTCCTCGTGACATCTTGCTTGCACAGCTGACTTTAATGGTGCCTTAAGAATCACACCTTTCGAATCGTTCCTCCTTTCCTGGTAGATTTCGTGCATTTTCTATTATGTATATTATGCGTTGATTAATAAATGTTTATTACGCTGATGGCGTTTATACTATATATATATATATGTATATATATATCGCTGTATAAGCATTGTATGGCTGTCATGTGTTTCTTGCTTCTTATATGTGCTGTTCTAGTTGTTTGTATGTACCCCACACTCATGCAGGGGCCTGTTCAAGGCCCGCAATATGTCTCAAATAAATTTGCACTCGACCATAAAATTGTACCCCTACTCATAACCACAAAGAAAGTGAGAAGGAAAAAATAATCGCTATTTTTCCCCATACCGAGTCGAAAGCTTGCTATCGCCCTGACAACCAACTTCGGACGTCTCCTGAAAGCTTCGGGCCTGAAAGCCGCGGAGAAAGCGTCAGCGGAACCTGAACCGGAACAACGTTGGGGACAGGACAAACCAAGATCCAGCGCTGACGTTTCCTGTACAACGAACTCATCGCTTTTACAGTCACGACGCGGTGGTGGCGCGTCGGGCACACCTTCGGTACTGGGGCTGTGGGCGGAATCCCGCCGTGCGGGCACGTGCATTCCTGTGCTGCCTTGGAAGAAACTGGACAAAATACCCGCGCTTCTCGCCGGAAATGCCGTGCGAATGGGGCTTTACCAAAAGAGTTGAGAAAGGCTTTGCAGGCCCGTTTTTCATGCGTTTTCTGCCTCGCTTGGTTCGTCCGGAGAACGTGACCAGGGGCCGTGAAAGAGTGAAAGACAGACGTCGTCGGACCACGACCGCTTGGGCTGTGGAAGCAACTTCTGGGTTGAACCTACGGATACTTGTGGTCATCAGATTTATTTGTTTTGTTCCACCATGTGCGCGGAAAGCCGTCGTCATGCCAGCACGGACCATTGGCGGACTACGCTCAGTGCGGCATCACGCTCAAACAGCCGCCTCAACCGTTCGAGCTGTTCGCCTGCTCTCTCAAACAGTTTCCGCTTGTCGTCTGTCTCGTTCAAACGACAGAGGCCCGTAGACCAAACATTGATTCGGTAATTGCGGTGACAAGCGCAGCACCTGGAAACAGAACTGAAGGGGCAACTCCGGCCAAAACTCAAACTGAAACAACATTACTGGCATCGCTGTAGTGTCACAAAATACGGACCCCAGCCAAAAAATTACGTCCGGGGGACGCCGCATTCTCACCCTATGCCGATAATAAAAATGCGACCCGCCGCGAGCCGTCTGCTTCTCAGCGGGCGGCCATGCGCGGCCGCCAGACGCGCGCTGGAGCAGCAGAACCGTGACGGCAGGATCGTTCTCTTTTTTCCTCTGGTCCGCGTGCGCTGGCGCGGAGGTGCGTTCTCTCTTTTGAGCCGCCGGTGCTGTCACCGCTAATTCGGCGTGTGATTGGCGTGTTTAGCCGCTGCTTGTTATCTGTAGCCCGTGTAGCTTAGGTAGCTAGCCTTTTGTTTATTTGCTTGTGAGGACTCCAAGACTCGTTTTGAGCAACTTGGTGCGCCCAAGACTGCCCGGCTGTTCCTTGAAAGATGATGAGTACAACTTGTAGCGCTGTGGGCTGCTCAACACAACCGGCTGCGCAGCCCCAGAGATGCTTTTTCACAAGTTTTCAACGGACCAGAAATTAGAGAAAGTGTGGGTGAACTGTTCGACGAGTGGACTTTGGACTTCGGATTTTACGCGCACGAGGAAAAAAACACGAAAAACAGACATGAATAGCCCAGCACACGTGTGTTCGGGCGCCGCGGCCCACGCCAGAGAGCCTCAAAGCTTCGCGTCTGGGACTGACCCCCAGCGCGAAAGCGGAGGCCCCCAGTACTGTACGTCACTGGCAGCGCGGCGAGTAGGGCCCCGATGACAATTTAGGCCTAGCGACGAGTACGGAAGACCGCACGCACCGCGACAGCCGCCGGAGTACGCTAGACGAATTCACTCGTTTTCCAGTTCCGAGCTTTGGTGCTGTACAAACGACGAGTACGGTATAGCAGCACGCACAGCGGCGGCCACCGAATACGGCTCCGAACGAGTTCACGGGTTTTCCAGTCGCTCAGCTTTTGGGTATACGCACTAACTCTTGCCACATATGCTGGATAGCTTCCATGTATACAGAATTAAAACAAAAATCAGCTTACCTCCTATCTTTAGACGGCTAGCGCAACAGAGGTAGGTGCCGCTCGGCCTGCGTACACGTTGAACGGGAACGATCCTGACGTCACGTTCACATAGCGGCTGATTTCCAGTGTTGCCGGGGCCTCGAGCGGCTAGTTTCGTTTGCCAGCCGCGCCCCAACAAAACTTTGAGGCGGCGATATCTTTAAAACCACGCACAATAACGAGAAAAAAGTTACACCTTGCAATTCAGGGACGCAGACTGCGCTAAAAGCAGTCATAATCCCAAAATCGAAAGTATATGGACCGGAGTTGCCCTTTAAGTTTGAAGGTTGCTTCGGGTAAGTAGGCTCGGTGTAAACAGTAGATATAAGGAAATGTTGATAATTGTTACCAGTGGCCATCACCGACTTGTTATGCCTGATTCACTCGGTCCGATTCCGATTGCGATTTTCAGTATCGACGCCGACATCTCAGCTACGGTTCAGGCTTTTGCAGCCCGAGTGACGTCATGACTGGAAATAGCGAGCAGAACCTCACCATCTGAATCAGGCTTTAGCGTCCATACTGCGGCGTCCACGCGGAATGAATCGCCGCATGTTACATTATTCACGCCGAGGTTTGCGGTGTAAGGAGCCTCGTTAATTTCGCTGATGCCACTCAAGTAGTCAGACATTGCCAGGAAGACGTAGAATCAACAATTCCAACGCCGAAAAAGAGCGCGGGGACTCACACCGACGCCGACAACATCCCATTCCGATGGTTTGTTTATGGGCGACGGCGAGCTTCTTGCCCACACCTCCATCGCGCATGCGCGGCGTCGGTGGCGTCCGCCAGGGGCGCTTCGGTTTGTTTGTAAACATGAGTTGGTGTATACTCATTCTGACTATGGTTGCAAGGACGCTCAAAATTTAAGTACGTCGCTTTCAAGCTTTCCACTTGGTAACATCGCAAATACAGAAGCAAACTTGGTTCCGATCAAATACGGAAACCGGCACTTTGATTTCTTGCATGGTTTGGATGACAAAGCTAAGATTATTTTACACGAGCGTGAGACGGAAACAATGTCACGGTCAATATCGCAAACGTTTGTGGCTCTAGTGGCAACAAACCTTTTAGCCGATAGGCAGCGTCCAGATGGTAACGGACAAAATGAGATAAATCAGGTTGATGGGAGTATTTCTCGAAACAAATATTTTTCGCTTAAAGCCGCCAACCCGCTGTCGCAGTAGCAGACGCAAGTGCAGAATATAAATGCTGAATCACGGAACACTGTCGAGCCAACATTTTTTGTTTTCGTTACACAAGCTGGTTTTTTGTTTAAGCTTCGAGGCCGCTTTGGTCGATGGAGGCCAGATATTGCGATAGTCACCGAGTCGGTCGCAACCTGTTTGCGTTTAGGTGTGGAGTCGGAGTACCTTTCTTTCCTCATCGCGACTTTAATGTCATCTTATGAAATTATGATACTCTGGGCAGCGTACGCGGAAGTCAGAAAAGAGCCTCCTAAGTTGAATGCACAAAAATGGCAGTTACAATCGACAGATTATAGATGATAGTTTCTTTATCAGGGGATGCTAAGAACTGTGGGACCAATTATATATGATGAAATGCAAGTAATGCAAATATTTAAGCGAGCTGGAGAAGGATGTCGAAGACTTGCGAAATGTAGGAAATTCGCGCAGGACGTGGGAACAACGAAGCTCGTCCTCGCAGTTCTCATCTTATCCGTGATCATAGCTGATAGTGAATTGTGTCAATGATTGTTCCTTAGTTATAGCCAGAGAGAAAATGAAAAGGACAAATATATCTCTTTTTTCTCATCCCCTACGAAAGATTGCTACGTTTCACACCACTTCGACGGCTTGAGAGTTTCGAGCGCGCAAGCGCGGAAAAAGCGACACTTAACCGAGCCGGAACATGTTGGGATCTGATTATGCAAAGACCCGCCCTGCCCTTTTTATACCCTCTGTGACTATGGTCGTAAGGAGGCTCAAGAATTCAAGTACGTCGTTTTCAAGCCGCCCGTCTGGTAACATTGCAACAACAAAAGCTGACTTGGCTCTGATCAAATACGGAAACAGGCACCTTGTGTCCTCGCATAGTACAAATGACGATCTTTGTGCATGTTTGTCCTTTTTCCCCTTGTTCCTCTTCTCCATGGACTATTATCGTGAAGTTTAGAGTAACACAATTTTCTTGAAACAGACTTCACACATAAAATTCACTAGCGTTCAGGCACTTTGGGCAAAATAGCGCATGAAGGGTTTCTGTCTTATTCCTCGTCCATTTTCAGGTTGATGTCTTCAAATCATGTTACCAACGCCACAACGTACTTGATATTCCGGTGTAATACCGACCGTTTGTATTCGAAGCTTATGAGCGCTGTCCGTTGTACAGTATACCTTCGTCGTCTTAAAAAAATCAGTGTGCCTTATTGTCAAAACGGTTAAATGTTGCTGCCGCAATCAGGAGATGATAAGGCCAACTATGTTCTTGACTACGTCGTCCCCTAAAATAGCATATCTCAAAGACGAGTACTTGTTCTTCTAAACCAGTCATCTAATTCCCAGAAAAATATTCGTGATTGAAATTAAATCATTTTAGAAAGTCAGGGTAAAACGGAAGTTTGATATAGCAACCTTAAACATAAAAATCGGCGATATTCATCGGGAAGTCTCAAACCTGAAAACAGCCAAGTTATGTATGGTTTCCGTTTCATAGTTTACTTCACATAACAGTCCTGTTATCGAACAGGTCGCACACAGGTGCTACGTAATTGAAAATCATTCGCGCCGTAATAACCTATTACTTTTAAACCTTCTTGACTCCAGATGTCAGACGGGATTAACGTCTGTAAAGAACTTCATCGACAACTGCGAAGAAAAACCTAACGTTGGATTAGGACGAACTTCCCGTGAAATTAAACACAAAATTGGCGAGTACGGGGGCATTGCCTCACATGAACTAATTATAATAAAATATTATTTTTTTTCACGAAAATAGGTGTTCCTTCTAAAGCGCCCAATTTAAAAGGCACAACATTTTGGCTGAGCAAAGACATCTTGGAAGAACTTTGTTGCAAAAGGGGACTACTCAATTTTGCAAATAAGCAAGAACAAAATTGGCAAGCTTATCATTGTAAAAATCGAGTTATTTGTTCAATCCCCAGAGCAGCTGCTCTGCAACAGGTTCATGTCAAGCACTCAAAAAATTGCCATTCATCCCCTCACGCCAAATATGATCAATGTCACGTTCCAGAACTTAGTTTTTTGTTTTTATTGCAAACACGAAATCTGTCTACTGGTGACAATATTGGTTACTTTCCGTTGTGCAACTATGCACTGCAAACGTGAATGTTATGAGCACAATATGGCCCCAAATGCAAAACAGTTGATAATTCAGAATGTTGCCTAGTATTCAAATGTTTTTAAATATCGTATAGTGTGTGTGGGGTGGGGGGGGGGGGGGAGAGTTTTTGCTCTAATACATGTTTTTATGTTATATTGTAATATTTTGTGTCCATGTTGTAAAATATTTTAGTATTCCAAGTTTTGAGAGTATGTGGGCACAGATAAAAATGTCAAATATTTCAGTTATAGTTATTGCTCACTATAGGCGACCCGGACTTTGATTTATCTCATTTATTTCTAAACTGGATGGACTCTCTTTTTATATATGACGCCAGTGATATGTACTTGACTGCTGCAGTCTTAATGTTCTACGAAATTGTGTGGTCAGTTCCTCCCGGGCGTACGCCTTTCAAGAATTGGTGCCCACTTAATACACAAAGTAGCGATTTAGTGGGCGTTGCTAGCTCGTTTATTGTTTTTATTTGGCTAAACAACCAACTCGGATTCCTGCTGCTTTAAAGATTTTGTCGCGAAGCCCTAATGCATATGATATTTTATTCCATGGAACCACGGTTTGATTACGCTTTGGTCAACAAAACCATAGCCCACTGGTTAAAGCTCGTTGGAATTATTCCAGTGCAAAAATAAATAAAATTTGGACACATCTATAATCATTTTCAATGTCGTACTTGCAAAATTTTGATCTTAGATCCGTTGATAAGAACTGAAGTTTACTGAAATATACGTTACTGGAAACAGCCGACTCGTTTATTCCTGGAGTAAATGTATACTCTTCTCTTGAAAAAAACAACACGTGATTATTAACACAACTAAGAAGGCTTCTGAATAAAAATGCCGCCTTTACAAAGCCGCCAAGCTTGATAATAATTATGTTGCTTGTATCTTTAGACACCCGGATGTTGGCAGCCTAAATGGACGTCTCGTGTCTGAGCTGTAAATAAGAAATTTAGCCAGTGCAGTACAAACGCTAACCTAGGGTACTTATCGTCCACCACGCAGAAGTTATACACGAACGAACGCCGATATGATGCTCATTCAGACCTAACGGGCAGGGGTGAGAATTAAACACGGTACCCCTGGTTTTCGTTGTAAACAAAGTGTAAGAAGTACTTTCAACGCACCTAAATGCAAGAAATGTTGTTAATAAAGGTGACACTGAAATTTCTGCTTGTGTATTAAAATCCTCACGCGATGTCAATTTTAGAAACATAGCTTACTGTCGATATCGCAAGCGATTGCATTATTCCCCCTGATTATTACCTAATACAGATTTATGGAAACACTAGAAGGGGGGGGGGGCGGGAGTAGCTATTGCTTTCATAAGTGACATCAGTGGCGTGGTGCTTTAGTGCGAATCTGATAAAACTGTCTGGTGAAAAATATCCTACTGCAAACATGTGTTGCTTGTAGGGGCAGTTTATAGGTCACCGGCTGATCCAATAAAATGTTTAGAATGCTTGATTTTCTTCGCAAATATTGCCGCTTGCAGGGCGGAGAAAGCAACACTTGGTCACTTGGTCAAGTCATTTTTAGAAAGACTTTGAGCGCGTGAGAAGCGTAGTAGTGCACTGAAGTTACCGCTCGTGGAGCAGGTACAAAGCTTGAGGTTGCGATAAGGCGCCCGCGCGATTTTTCCGTCTCTTATCTAGCCCCAGCCTTGTACCTGCTCCACGAGTGGTAACTTTAGTGCATTACTACGCTTCTCACGCGCTCAAAGACTTTCTGAAAATGACTGATTTAGGGGTTTTCGATGACGCTGAGCAAGTTTCTAATTGGAATCGATATGTCTATTTTTATTAATTAAAAAGTTAATTAACGAATTTTAATTAATTAGCCGACTGATCGTTACGATTAACCCCCTATAATATGTCCCCCTGGCCGTATAACTGACCTCCACAAGCGGCATAAGTGTAACTTTCACGGCTTTTTTTAAACAAATCTGTTAAGCTTTAAGAAAAACACCCTGTATATATATATGTAAGTCATGTCCTTGAAAAAAGTATTTCGCTCTATGTATAAAAGACGCAGCTAATTCTTTCCAGATATTTAAAATTGAACAACTCTAGGCTTCGAAAAAGACAAGACTTGGCATGGCAGCGTCGAATGCTTTGAGAAAATCAATAAAGATTATATCGGTCTGAACTGTGAGGAGTGTACAAAAATAAAAATCTGTTACGAAGCCAAACCATTGAGTAGTACACGAGCGACCTTTTTAAACCTATGCTGGATAGCAAAAGAAAAGTTACAGGCGTCTAGATCGATTATGATATGAGTACACAAAACATGCTTCGTGAGTCTGCATGGTACACTTGCCATTGAGATGGTGCGATTATTTGTAGAACCGGAATAGTGTCCTGTTTTAAAAATTGGTAGTACTTGGCGATTGAGCCAATAAACTAGTACCAAAAAAGGGTTAAGCGATTGTTGAAAAATATTTACTGAGAATATTGAATACATAAAGTTTTATGATTCCAAGGAATTCAACAGGAAGCTTATCGCCCCCAGGTGCACCCCTCGCAAGATGGTTTTCTATTTCTACAACTATGTGGTACACCCTTTTCAAAAGTTGGCGCCAACGCCTGTCCGCCATTGCTTACTCACATACTGTGCGTGTGTATTGGACACAAGTGGTGCGTCAGCGTTCCGTCAAGACTCGGATCCAAACACGCGCTTTGTGAGAAAGCAGGGATGACAGCTAATGTTGCTTGATGAACTTTTGAGAAGGATGTCTTTCTAATAAGTAAGATGGGGACATAAGAAGACTGCAACTTAAAGCATGGTACTCAGGTACTGGATGTGTTTCCTTAATGAATACTCCGCAAAACATTTCTTTTAGCAACTTAGCATTGTCCCTATCACTTAGCTTCTGGTTTTGTTTATTTAAAATGTCAGGTGGTTTCTGTTTGTTTTTGAATTTACTGTTCTGCACATTTTTCAGGACTTAGAGAAACCATATGAGGTTGAGTCACCAAAATAGTTTTAGCACTTCTTACCTTTTTCGTGCACTATATACAAACGATTTGTAAGAGCCAAACAGAAAAGCTGCCCTTTTGTTTGCCTTTTGTGAATATATTTTTTTAAATGTTTGTTCAGTTGGCTTTTGACGGACTGTAAACCACGAAGATAAAAAAATAGTTTGATACTGTGCATTGAGGGACAGAAGTGGCCAGCAATTACCTCAACTCATTTTTTTATGATACGCCAGTTTTTATTAGCGGAACGGTCCAGGCAGGTTCTGCAAACTTATGCTTATAACTAGATAGAGCTGACAATATTCCTTCAATATCAGCGCGTTAATAGCCGAATACAACTTAATACGTTAGAGCGTTGTGGAGGAAATGACGTTTTAACCTGTATGACAACATGATCACCATTGCTTTTTATTATGTTGACTAATTTTACAAATTAGGGACCAGAGTTAAGAAACAAATCTGAGAGGGCTCGGTCACGGGTTGCTGGTGTAATCATCTGGTGAAGTCCATTCACTTCTAAGAAATATCGGCAATCGTAACATCAGCCAGAATTTAAACCATTCAAGGTAGGATTTTACAATAGCCAATCTATGCCAGGGTAGTTGAAATCACCACCAAGATCAATATACTGGTTACGAAATTACGTTATTAAGTTCTCGAGAGAACTATGCAGGTACTTAATGAAATCAGGTTGACCAATGTGGGGAGGGCTGTTACAGGCTCTTACATTTACAGAACACAAATCTAATTGCACACGGATATATAATAATGTAATGGTGTTACTTTGTGTATAATATATGTTAATTTAGGCAATCAGAACGCCGCCACTTCGCTCAGCTTTCCTATCATCGCGGTAGTTTATTACGTCAGAGTTGTTACATCAGCGTTCAGCCTCTTTTACGTCAGACTGTCGCCAGGCGTCGATGCCAAGGATTATATCTGGTGCGTTAAAAGAAAAAAGTCTTTCAAAGTCGTCTTTTTTTATATAAGGCTGCGGAAGTTTACGACGAGAGAGGGGAGGTCTGCGGTCGTTATGGGGCGACAGAAATTGTTTCCATTCTGTCATTATTTTTGCCTAGCAAGATCCTCATGGGCCATGAACCAACCCAACGAACCCAATTGCATAGTCGAAAGCATCAGTTGATTTTTGACATACGTTATATTTATTTTGTAGTGAGTATTGTCTTCCAGAACATTATGAAGCGATTTCCCCTAGTTTCCTTCTCGAAAATTGTTTTTTGTTTCTAAAAGACATGAAATTTGAACACAAGGTACTGTCACGTTTTTCTCAATTTGAAGGCGTTATGAAGTACCTCATATTTGCTTTTAAAGCTAAAACAGTTTAGGATGAAAGAACGATTTATTCTAGTTCATTTTCCGCCAAGACGATATGCTCCTTCGATTGTGCCTATATCTATTGAGGGGTTGTCTTTCACGAAGCGTTTAACAATTTTCTTCGTAACAACTCAGGTTATATATCCTTTTTTTAATGGATTCTTTTTAAGATAAGGTTGTTTCCTTACATTAGGTTTTCAATGTCAGCCCTAATGTCGCCAAGTGACGTGACATACTCACGCAAGTAAAAGGTTTTCGTTAAACAGAAGTTCCACTTTCCTGAAAAAGTGCCAATGCTTTTTTACACTCGCGAATTTTTACTTTTCTTAAGGATTTAGACAGGTGTACCGAGGCAGTGATGTCATTGTTTATCAGGTCAAGGTTTTAGAATTTGTTTTTCGATTTTGGTTCGAGTTTGCGATCAGGCGGCCCATTGCTTGTTGATGCGTGTCAGTTTTTTCCGTTTTTATGGGGCCCGCATTTATTTTAACGTCTCCAGAAGGAGCCAATATTTGAAATTGAACAGTTCAGACTGTAAACGAATTCCAGCATTGGGAGAAGCAGAAAATATTCGTACAGCCATGAGAGCTTCGA
Source organism: Ixodes ricinus (assembly GCA_037355805.1). Taxonomy (NCBI): domain Eukaryota; kingdom Metazoa; phylum Arthropoda; class Arachnida; order Ixodida; family Ixodidae; genus Ixodes; species Ixodes ricinus. The sequence continues at coordinate 133,211 of JAZHYW010026735.1, forward strand.
GCCACGTTAACGACTAAAGCGAGGAAGGAGTGGTGTCCAATGTTGTTAGATTTCTGGAGGATGCAAGTGCAGCCTGTAAGGTCACCGATATTCTGAACAGGAAAGGCTAACCCACAGGACAAGGGCAGATGTATTTCTGGTTGCGTTGATCTTCTTATGCGCAATTTGGCTATGGAACATTGGTTTGTTAGTACGAAAGGCGCTCTATCTTGTTTTATAGAAACTGGCCTTAAGTTTCTAACCGCTGATGAGGAGGGTGTTTTTGTTGTTGTGGGAGACGACTTGTACTTGGAGAAGTTTCGGCAAACCGTTGAAAGGCATTTCAGGCCTGTCCAGGCAGTTCCGCTGCTTAAGGTAAAAACGCAGACTAAGTCCCTGTGCCAAAGGTTGCAGTTGACTGGCTTGTCGTAAAAAGTGCAAGCTTCAAAGACGCTTAACTTATCAGTGTTCTTCACGGCAAAAACTCACAAGACTGGGCGCCTGTTTAGGGCGATCATCACTGAAAACTAGTGAAAAGGACTCCTGGCAAGCGCGAGGTAGGAGGCTTCCTCTGCAGACATCTTTCGGAAATGAATTTGCGGGATACTTTTCTTGTAAGAAACACTGATGAATTAATTGAGTTTCTGCGCAGCGAAAACTTGAGGGGTGTGGATTTATTTTATTTTGTGCCACATGACCAACTGCTGGTGCCTGTAAAGACATGCATCGAAGAGAACGGGGAGGTGCCATTTCGTTAGTTCCACTGAAATAACTGTTGAGGGCTTTTAGAGGTGATAACTCACTACCCCCGAACACCTTGGTTTCTTTTGAAGGGGAGTTGTTTGTGCAAAAAGAAGCGTATGCATTGGATCGAGGGTAGCGCCGGTACGCTCTGATATTTTTATTGCTTCCTGTTTTAGGGCAATAGAAAAGTTGTTGGTAAAGAATTACAGGCTCAAGATTTTTAGGTGCTTTGATGATTTCTTTGTAGTTTTAAACAGAGATCCTGTAGAGGTTAACGAAGATAATATGGTCTTTGGAGTGCTTGAGATTTTTAGGTGTTGCGCGGAAGGCTTAAGTTTTACGCTTGAAACCGCGAGCGCCGGGCGCCAGCAATTCTTGGACTAGGGCCTTTTCTTTGAGGGCGACCATATGTGATGGGCGTATGAGCCCCCATCAAAGAAAAAGCTACTTTCATCGGACACGGCCCAATCGAAGCTCGTAAAGAGGGATATTGCCTCTAGCTGTCTGGCTGCCTCCTTGAAAAAAATCTTGCCCTCAGAAGATGAGTTTAATTTTTAGTTGCAGCTAGACAGATTGCAGGATGTGGGGTTCCCTTCCCCTGTCTTATGGGATGTTGTTGATGGGTTGCTTAATAAGCTGAAGAGGCTTGCCAGGGGAAAGGAGGCTGAAAGGACAAGGCCGGAAGTTAGACACATTTTTTTGTCTTCTATACTTAAGGTCTCTCACAACCTCAAAACGGTGGCGAATAAGTTTCGCATACCTGTAGTTTTTTTCCACCACAAAAATCTTTCCAAGCTATTACAAAGAAGAAACAATGCAGGAGTGCCGAGAATTGCGGAGACCCCGTCCGCAATTGCGGCAATGCGGCAAGCGTCAGGGCACCATGTTTGGGCAATGTGCCTTAGGTTTTACCTACGAGGTCCCCATTTCTTGCGGTAGGCTTTATGTTGGCCAGAGGGGAGGTGCATTAACAATAATATCGGAAATCAATCCGCCCCCACCAGGCAATCCCCGTCTCGCCACTTGGTTGTATATTGTGATAGGTGCGACTGCTTGGCCAAGTTCATTAATACCAAGATTGTGGAAAAATTAAAAAAAAATTGGAACGCGAGATACATGAGGCACTCATGGTAACGGCCCATGACACGAATGTCTGTATCAGTGTTGCCTTAACCGATAAGGAGCACGATTTATCGGTCAAGAGACGCTCAATCCACAGTGACAGCAGGCTTTCCAGGTGGTCAATGAAAGTTGATAATCTTTGCGCATTTTCGGTTTTATTCTTCTTTTTATGTGTTTCCTTCGGTAAAGTTCAGTTGCAAGTTACGCCTCGTCCTGTTTAGTTATTTTTCGGTCCCTGTATTTTTGTTTTGCGTATTTACCACCATGCATAAGTACCAACTAGCCCAAAAGTCAAATATGGGGGTTTACGTGCCAAACCAACGACGGCCATCTGGCACGCCCCAGCGGAGAACTGAGGATTAATTTGGACCACCTGGGGATCTTTTGACGTGCAACCGAAAGCTCGGTTACACGGCGCCTTGTCCGCAATGAGCCTCCGTCAGATTACGGGCACCTCGGCCGGGATTTGAACCCGCCACATACCAACTTGCCCAACTCGTAGTGTTAATTAAATTTTTTTTTTTCAGACGACAAGGCTAGGTTGGTTTTTGGAAGAAACGATCCGATTCGTGCGCGGTAAATAAATATATCGGTTCCCATCGCATTATTTGAAGCCATCAAAATAAAAATGTTGTATCTGAGAGGTTTTTGACATAGCTTAAAGTACAACGTAACTGTTTACGTGGCAAAAACGGGGCTGCGAATCCCGCTATGTTGCTTGCGCTTGAAGCTTTACTGTGGTCCGTCGCTCGCTTCCCCTAGCGGTGGGACTTGCGGATGCGAACGTGGCTTAAAACCTCTGATGTTGTTGATGCGTCGGTGATGGCGTGAGACGGGCAGTTAGCGCGTGTTGGGCTAGCAGGAAGGAGTCGAGCCTTTAGCAGCGGCGTTGAGTGCAAGTACGTGATGGTAGTTCACGCGGCGAAAACAAGGGTTCGAATCAGTGATACATCATTCCTTAGGTACGTACACGGTCTGTAAACCCCGTTCGATGTCTCCTTGTACATATTTTTCTGCAGATGCAATATGTGTTATTGATTATTGTAGTAGTTGGTCATCTCAATAAGCAAAATAATAATATACATGAGACATTTCAGCTTGATATTAATATTTGTTTCTCCATTCTTCCTGCATTATAGAAGAAAATATTTCGGTTCTATTTATATATGAAGCTTGCTCCGATAATGTATCCAGCCAGTCCTTTACTTCTGGTAATTTTTGCACGTGTCTCCTTGTTCGGAAAGGTAAGCATTGCCGTCCTTATTCTGCAGCAACCGGCAGTGATCCCATATGAGCGTTGGTAGCCTGCATGCCTCTTTGTCCATATTGACAGAGACTCAATTTTTTTAAGGCTAAAATTCGCCTACTTTTTTTGAATATTTAACAAGATTTTGAGGCAAGTATGATTGTCTCTCTAGTTCTCTAGTATACATCTCGCCCAATCACAATGTTTCCGTCGCATCGTCGAGAACGTTCTCGGATGATTGATACTGTACCCAAGGAAGATCTCCGATAGTATGACGGAAAGTTTCTAGACCAAATATTTCTATAACATGGTCTGTTGCAAAATGTTAGAATGAAACCATACTAAGCGTGTGGCTGAAAATCGAAAGGCGAGCGCAGTGATCCAACTATTTCGGTAGTCAACTCGCGTGCACGAAAATAGCCGAAGAAGGCCTTGAGGGTTCACCTCTAATGTTTTGAAGCCGTGCCAGCTAGACAAGTCGCTACGAGGCTTACATTTGAAGCACAAACGTTGCTAAGTCACCGTTATTAATTATTAAAAAAAGCATGTCCGGCCTCTGTGAACAGTTTTATTTTTACCAGATAGTGAGGGGGTTGTTTGCTTTTAATCAAATATAAAAATAGGCGCATAGTTGGAATTTTTGTGACGGTCACAGAAGTGATATCTTCTGGCCAGTACCCGCTGAATGATTGATTATTCAACACTTTTCCCAAAGCATTAAAGAAGTTTGACACCTCAAGAAATCTTGAGCGAGTTTTGAAAAGTGACTTGCAGTCGCTCGCTAGTGAATCTTATATAAAAAGAATGCAATGAAAACAAAGCTTAATCTTCCAAATTTCGGGCGCAAAGGCGCTGTGTTTAGAAGAGATTTTTCTACTGGAATTAAGTTAAAAATTGATTGATTAGAATCTTTGCGCTCTCTCTCTTGCATATTTTATAGCGATTAACAACTGTTTAGAAATGTAAAAAAGGGCAATAATTAATTAAGTATGGTAAGACATGACTTTAACCTTTTACTTTTATGTCGACGGAAAGAATTGAATTGTAAGCCACCTGGAATCAACCTCCATTACATAAGGTGTGATATGTTTGCCTTATACGTATATAAAATTATATCTGGTTTCTCTAGCAGAGATAAAAATGTTTACGAAGTAAAATAAAAATCTAGAATACACTAAACATACACTTTTTTCACTGTTCGTTATGCCACTCATGAGCTCATCCAAATGTCTACAAACACAGTTTATTTTTAAATTGCGCAAAAAAGATGATTGACTGTTCAAAAACTGAAAATTAAGCATGTATTCAAAACCAAATCTTGAATTAAACGAAATTAAAAGCCGCTCTTGCGGTTAATTTTTAGTTATTAATTTTATTTTTATTGCTCAAATGCGAAAGACTGATAAGGATCGAGATTGAATAACGCTTAAACATGTAGGACGAAGACAACACAACATCTTTTGAAGATGTTGTGACGTCTTGGTTTTGCATGTTTACCCTTTATTCAAACTTGACCCGCAGAAACACGTTCTTCGTTCAGTAATACATACAGATATGGAGATTGAGGCGATTGTCATATGTCGCGTATTTGAGGACATGAGCATATGCAGATCTATTTCTAAAAATATGAAACTTTTGTGCCTTTTCAAAACTAAATTAGTAGTGCCGGATGCCTCTAAACGTGTTTCTTTTTATTATTAAATATGCTACGAAATTCCAGAAGCTATAGCTCGGCTGACGATAATTTGCTGCGCTTGCATGAATCGCAGGTTAACGTTATGACGCAAACTGTAATAGCAATTATTATATCGGAAATAGACCTATTTAATCGGTATGATATCGTTGCTCTAAGGTGAAGTATCTTATATTGAGAAAAAGGACATTTCCATACGACTAGAATACGTGTAAGTAAAAATATAAAATACATTTTCTGAGAAAAATTACATTATTTTATGTCAACGCTTTTTGCCTAAAGTTTCAGTTTCAGTTTCAATCAGTTTATTTTTCTTTCAGGGGTACAAACTCCTTGAAATATCTCATAAACTTATGTCATATATGGTTTAGATTTATAAGTGCATAGTGTGAATAGACTATATTCAAAGCATTATTCTAAAATTAAAAAAGCCGGTACGTCGTGATTTTTATGCAAAAATAAATCAATTTTTTTGCCACCTTGTGAGTTTATTCGCTCTGTTAAATTTCCTACACGATTCGATAACTATGGACTTATGCGTACCTCGTATGTTAGGTTTAAACTATAAGCGTACTCCGACACAAGTTCCATTTGTGCACTTGAAAGAATAAGAAAAATCATAGGTAAAAGGATTCCTTCATCTGTCATGTAGGAGTCAAAATATTATATTTACCTAATGTCCTATGAGGTAAACTAAAGCCCTTGGGGCAAAACAAACACCTTTATGTGAGGACAGTTCTACCGCGAAATTGTATCATTTCCAAACTGTCGCTCACAGAGGCACGCTAAGTCCAGTAAAAAGTAATTGGCTGGTTCAAACATTCAGTTTTAATTCCTCTCTAATCCTCCTCTCTCTCCTTCTTTCCTCTTCCTCCTAGAGCGTAGCCCGACGCCTCTTAGATCAGTACCAAATAAATATCGCATGCAGCGTGGGGAAATATTCAAGGGGTGTTTCATTTTAAATTTAACAAATTTGATGAAAAAAGCAGTGAAAACTACCCTGATGCAGTTTGTGAAGGTGAGTTACACGTCCTGGTCACATAGTGTGGTCTAATCATTACGATCAGCCCAATCATTAACGAAACTATTTTGATTACCGTTTTAATTATTTAAAATACGCTTATGTTTATGAGCCGAAACTAGATGAGCGTCATATAAATTAATTAGATAAATCAATATAAGAAATATATGGAGCACGTCTGAAGCACAATGAAACCGACAATTTACTGTTCGTGCAGCAGGAGTAAAGCTACCCATGCGATAACGCGCTGCGATTTTTTTCGTCTCTTATCATCCGAGTTCTCTCACCCCAGCTTAGTGTGTGTTGCACGAATCGTAACTTTCAATCACTACAGCACTTCCCACGCGAGCAGTCTTACTAAAAATGACTGATTTAGTGTCTTTCTTTTGTAATCCTCAGCAAGAGTGTAATTGAAACTATATCTATTTTACTAACGTAACGTGGATTAACACATTTAATTGATTTATTTGACTTATCGTCGTAGTTAGCCCGTGTACTATATCGCCCTAGACGTAGGACTCAACTGGACAAATATCATGATTGTAGCTCTGTCAGATTTCTTAAACAACAATGTAAAGCCTAAAAAGAGACACACTGTGCACTTGAACATGTTATTCTGTAAGGCATGTTCATGATAACATTTATTATGGTCAAGAAGCGCCGTTAAAACAGGTTACGATATTGATTTCAAGGCTTATCATTGTATTTACCTTAGCATTAAGGAGCCCGTTGTTGTTTTAATATTTCGTTCATAAGTGGCAAAACTGAAAATTTCTTGTCGGACTTGCAGCATTCCGCTTTGTGTAGTTTGTGTTGGCGCACAGAGCCAGACGTGCTACGACGGCGTGGGAAGAGTGTCAGATTCCCGCCACGGTGTGAAAATACAGTTTCCGCATCAGGCCTCCTTGCATAATTGCAGGTCGACGAAATTCGCAATCACTAAATTTGACGATGAGTTCGTTCAACTACACGCCTTGAAAATGCCCGCAATTATTATTCTGCAAAAGGATAAAAAACAAAAAAACGTCTGACCGACTACTACAGCGCCATAAAGAATAAAATACAATAAAATTAAATCGGATGATTCAACCCCTCTCAGGAAGATTCGATACACCAATTGTTGACAAAAACTCAAAATAGATACAATCTCTCAATCTGCGAATAAAAAAAATCCCTAACTCCTGGTTTATTTGCTTTTGTTTAACTGCTACCGACATCTCTGCAAACGGGTTTTAAGCCGGTTGTAACTCAGTTATAGTTATAGTGCAATTATAACCTTTTTGAACGGCGCTCTAAGCTTTCGTTAGGTATCGATGTTATAACAACCAATCACTCGTATTCTCTTGTTTTTTATTACTCAACCATACACCAGAAACAAGAATTCCGCGTCGACGCCGAAGGTGAGTCACGGATGTGGTGAATCATCATGCTCGAAATTGTGAGTGTGAGTAATACACGTGCTGCCAGTTCATCTCCTGCCAGATGTGAACATAGCGCCTCAACTACTATTTTTGTCGGCTTCGAACTTTAACGTCATTGTAGAATTCGTCGGCAAGGGATTGTTAAGGAAGTTCGGTGACCGAGTGCGTTATGGCTCAGTGGATGTGCTACGGAAAGCGAAATAACACTATGCTGACTCAGACTACTTCGGCCTGTGGATTTACGGACTAGCCTTAGACAACCGTTTATTACTGTGAACACCAATATGTATTATTATAGAATGTGACACTTCAAAAAGGCTGAATTCAGCAATGCATAAGCCATTACGTCATCTACGCACTTATCAAAAATAGAGGGGGTACGGCTACATGTGATTTTCACATGCTCTGTTGAGAGAACTGCAAATGACAGAAAATATAGTAAATTCTGTTATTACTTGAACCCGTGGGGGGGGGGGAGGGCTGTTGATCCACAGCGGTTGACCAGGTTGCCCGCTTGCTGAATCATATCCCGTGATATCTACCACGAGGTGGCGACGCGTAATCGGCCACCAAAGCGGAGCTCCGCACCACACTGCAGCTCACGTGATGGTGACTCACGTGTATAGGAATTTCTCGGCAATTGTCCGGAGGCTGAAGTCCACATATTGCTGTGGACTTAATGTCAGTCGGTGTACAATTAGAAAAATCAAGTTATGGTACTGGTTGCAGTTCCATCAAGATAAGTACAGCGAACAATAAAGTTAAAAAAAAACTAGTATAAACGGAATCTACAGCAGTCGATGCCTGAAACTTCAAATGACAGGATAAAGAAGATTACTAGTATCGAAAATGAAGCAGAACCAGCAATGTCACGCGGTGTACCAGAAAAAAAATAATTTAAGTAACGTTACACCATTCTTGACGAAGTTCTCGTTGGAGCCCGAGGCAATTATTCTTCTTATTATTATTACTATTGTTTGGTTAGTCACACACGCCCTTGCCCGCTTTTACGAACCTGCGTCCCGTGGATAGGCCCAGCCACATAAACAAACGTTATTATAAGAATTAATATTACTTTAAATGCTCTCGGGGACATGGAGGGGGGGGGGGTGGGGTCATCAGTGCTATTTTAATTGAGTTCTACAAAACCCTCGCTGACTTCGACGAATCCGCCCCGTGTCGTCTTAAAATTACCCCGTGTCAATAAATTCTTATTATTATTTTGATAATTATTATTATTATTATTATTATTAGGCCCACGGCACCCCAGTACGAACTTTTCGCAACTTCAACCACGTGCTCCTTTATACCCATTCCTGCTGTAATTAAGCTTCCCTAGGCTGCGCCGGCCTTCGCTGCAAGTTCTAATGGGCACGAGCACCCAATTTCTCTGCTTCAGGTGTCCACCACCAGATAGCGACGACACATTTGGATTTGAGAATAATAAAGGCCTGCCGCGCCGCATCAAATGCTGATGCAACTATAATATAGTGCTCCAGTAATGTACGAGCGTGCCTTTCAACCCGTTTCAAAGCCACAACACGAGTTCCTGGCATCAAATCAATACGGCGAAGTTAAAAACATTATCCTATTGGATATGAAGTAGAGGTGCTGATACCGAATTAAGTTCGAATCAAATCGCACCGCGTTATTCGTAACGTCCACGTAAGATGGGAGAACAACGTCAACTTGGTTCCCTTTTCGCAGGGGAAGTTACGAATAATATAATAATGTTCGATTCGAACAGCAAACACACTATTCAAAGTAACCTCACGCTTCTACACACCCTGCAATAGGAAAGCTGAATCTTACATCTTGAATTCTTGCAACGGTGTTAGACAACTGATATGCGCAGCCTCCCCCGCGACGCCTCGGAGACAACGGACAGACAGTGTTGCCACACTGCCACTTCGGTTTTTCCCTCGTCGAGCGGCGAACATTCCCTTTTTTCCCACAACACAAACCTTTTAGATACAGAAGTCGTTTTTAAGATACGCATGACGCCAAGTATATTTAAGTGCAGCAACACCTCCCGTAAGTATGAAACATGCGATGTTTTCATACGGATGAAAACATGCAATGACAACCGCCTTCGCAGTGGTTGTCATCGAGGCGTCGACCGGCGCCACGAGGACGGCAGCGAGCGTGAGAAGCGCCGGAGCGGAACAAGCGGAGGAGGTGGCCATCGCCCTGGCCATCGCCGACGAAGACTGCCACACGGTGCTGAGTGACTTGAGACACGCGGTGCGAAACTTCGCCAAAGGCCAAATCTGTTGGGAGGCCGAGCGCGTAATGCGAGCGGTCAAACTGCAAGACAGAAAAGTGAGAATCAAGTAATTCCCGGCGCACGCGGGTCACGCGTCGGAACGCAATGACAACCACAACGATACGGCACACACAACGGCGCGAGGGCTAACCAACCGCGCCCCGGTGACAGACCGTCCAATGTGATTCGGAGCCAAGGACCGCATGACGGACTATAACGACATCACGAAGGCCTACCACCTGGCTCGCAGGACTCTCCCACCTCGCACCCGAGGCTGGGTCGAGTGGAGGCGGTTACTACTGAGGCTGCTCCAGACCGGATCGCTACCGAGCCCAGGACTGATGCATCGCATGTACCCCGAGACATACCCAACCGACAAGTGGAAGGTCTGTCGGAGGGAGACGGCAGATCAAACGCACATCTTGTGGGACTGCATAAAACACCCAGAGGAAGCAAGATCAAGAACGATCCCGCCGCGGCTCGAGGCAGCTGCGAAGAGCTACGACCAGGACCAACAGCTCTGGGCTGTCCAGCAGGTCCTCGGGGCGCTCGAAAGGCAAGAAACCAGCGAGCCGACAACGGCGAGCGGAGACCCGCGCCGAGTAACGGCAACCCCGAAGACGATGCAGGCCCTCGTCGGGGTGCGCAAGCGCCCAACTGCGGGCACAAATAAAGTTTGCTCCAATCCAATCCGTATCAAATGGCGGAGTGAAGCTACGAGCGATGGCTCTTAGCTTCAGGCGGCCGTTTGAATGAGACCATCGAGCTTGTCATCGCAACTGGTGATAAGTAGCTTTTTTCAATCTTCGTGATGTCAAGGCGACGCAAATCCTACTCTTGACGTCACGAATGGAAACCATAGCTGGCGCCACCGATGCATACCGGTGCTAATAGCACGCGTCGTCTGGCTTGAAGTTAAGTGGCATCGCTTGTTAAGGTATGAAATAATGCGCCAGTCTACCTTAGGGCTGGGACGCAAGAAGAGGATGGATTATAGGTAAGGAGTTATTTTCTCATATAAGATAGTTTATTACATCACAGTTTCTTTGTTTTTCCTTTGTTTTTAGCTCAAAACTAGTTATAGAGCAAGAAATCTGGCCAAATTGACGCTCAAGCGGTTGCCATAAATGGGGCATGCACATGCACATTTTTGACGATTTTATTATTTTGAAAACACGTAAAAAAGTTACGGGATGGTCAGGAAAAGTCGAACTGACAGCACAGAGGTGGACGGTAGTTTTGAAGATTAAATTCCTAATACATTTTTGGAAAACTGACCCAAAAATGCCCATGCGGCGGAGCGATCGATAGGCTTCACCCTGTCACATGGTTTTCCGGTGCCTGTTTCAACAGCCGGCGTGTAGCGTCTCCGTGTACGTGACGTAAAAGAAGCAACCGGAGCGACTTTGAAAACAGATCAGCCTACATCCTAGGCGGTAATATGATATATGAGTTAGGGCTTGGCAGAACTTGCGCCGCCTGTGAGCGCCAACAGATCCGCCGCCGCGGACGGCCGCACAACGGAAAATAAAATAAAGATACTGAAAAAAAGTATCGTGATTGACAGAGATTGTCTGTAACTTAATTTATATGACAGCGATTAGGAGAATTGAGAAATCTAATTTCTTGAGTCTCGATTATTCCAACTCTTTTCTTCTTTTCTATACTACACAAAGAGACAACTACGCTCACACTCCTCTGTTTATCGTGCCAGGAGTCTGCTGCCTAAGTCAACACGTGAGATGGCACAGGATTGCTAGCTAAAACGGGCACCACAATCCGGTTGTCCTGCTCGAAGAAATCCAGTCGAAACACTGGAAAAACAGTCAAGTCTTCATTTTGACCTACGTGGTCATGACGAGGAAAGGGACCCGAAGCTGTGCCGTCATAAGTGACTACATGTGCCACGACTCCGCCCTCGCATGCTACGCTGTTAGCAAGGTGCACGAGTGGCTTAAGGACAAGGTTCCAGTGTATGCTCAGGTGACGAACGTCACTGATGGTGCAGCAAGCCACTTTAATAACAAATACCAACAACACGAGCTGCAGAGTAACAAGTACACGTCAGCGAATTCGATTTGTTCCGCTACTGAACATGGAAAAAGTGCCAACGATGGAATCTGGGTTCTTGTCAAGCACCATTGAACGTTGTACAACCTCCGAGTGCCCACTACGTGTGGTGATCAAGTCGGCGTCAGAGATGGTTGCCGCACTGAACACTAAACTGCTGAATGTGAAACTAATACACTTCCCGAAAGCCCACGTCAAACCGTTCAGGGACATGAAAGCAAAGTAGTGGGACTCTGCTACTGCTGTGCGTGGAATTCAGTCCTGTCACTTTATCAATGTACGTTGTCCGACACTTCTCAACCGCAGCTGTTTCAGCAAGAACAATAGACGCAGAAAAGATATATCTTTGAAAGTAAAGTATCCTATAGCTGCGAAAAGCAGGTCGAGGTCGCGAGCTTGCGATGCCACTGAGAAGAAACGAACAGTGATCGCTACAGGCGAAACAGGAAAAAATGTTCCTCCTCGGAGTGCCAGGAGAGCACCGCGACCGACTCTGGTCAGCGTCCGGCAGTAAGAATGCACGCGACAAGGGTCGAATGTGCGCACAGGATTTTGATTCATTAAACTCGATTCAATTGTTCTACTTTAAACATGTGTTCATTCTTATTACTATTTAAGCCTTGTTGTCAGCAGCCCAGCCTTTCTACGAGGGGTATGCTCCGAAATTCACTGACCCGAGAAATTTGTACTTAAATTGTTTACTTTTGCGTCAAACTCATCTGTAATCTTTTGTATGAATTCTTATTTTTCACGAACTCCTGTCAAAGTGCTTTCTGTTCGCAGACTTCCTACATTTTTCGACCCCTTTCTTGACGTTGTTTGAAATCGGCAACGTCCTATCTTTCTCTACTCCTGTTACAGTAGTTCTAACTATTTGGCGCTTTCTAAATTAAAAAAAAGAAGAAATATATTGCAAGACATATTTGAAGGGTTTCATACGACAGATTATGAGCCTTGGTCTGTGAAAAGTAGAAGAATTAAGATTACCTTCATTTTAAACTGATTTTCTAATGATTGCAAAATCCGTAACCTGTCTACATTTGAGTGCATTTATCAGAAAGGTTGTCGTTTTGAATTTCAATAATAAGTTATGCAAATATTAAACACACGAGTCCATATCCTGTTGAAAAATTTCAGTTTCCAGTCTTTTAAGATCCGGATACATAATGCTCTGAATTGCTTTGTAATCGATAATATATGTTTACCTCATTTTATGTACAGTCTCTGCACAAATGTATTAAACCTAAGGTGACAACAGTTTTTTTCTTTAATAAATAACCAAAGGGCGGTTTCACGCAAGTCGCAAAAGCGTACGCGTATACCAACAGCGACCTTGTGATTTTTGCTTTTCAAGAGAAATTTTATTTCCCGCAAAAGAAGTTCGATTATGTTTTCTGCGGTTGCAGAAAATTAGCGACCATAGACTTCTTTACGTGTGAGAACTACGAGAGTCGAAATTATAAATGTCAATTATGATTATTCTAAGGCAAATAACGGTGCCATCAAGGACTCTTTGTCGATTTTTCTGGCGCAATATTTAAGCAGGTGCCACGCATTCTCAGTTGAAGACAATTGGCAATTTATAAAAAATGAACTAATACTAATACGTGGAAACTTTATCCCGAAGTTGGTTAACACCCCAAGTGAGAACTGTCCCTGGTTTTCGCGAAGTGTTCAACTGGTGATCCCAAAATGAAAAGGCTGTTCAGAAAGGCCAAATTTTCGGGTACGGAGCATGACTGGCAATTGTACTAAGAGTGCGCACGTCTATGCAAGAACGAGATACGAAAGGCAAAAGATATGTTTTTTAACCATGACTGGCCTAGCATACTGACAACAAACCCCAAAAAGTTCTGGCGTATAGCAAACCCCCAAAAAATTTATTCCTCTGCTCCAGGAAGGTGACGTGACACTCTCCAACTTTGAATCAGCCTGAAAACTGAACACCTTTTTTGAACTGTTCACAGATGAACTTCCTCTACCTGAGTTATCCTGCACAGAATCAAGTATTGAAATGGATGCTTTTAGTATAAATATTGATGGTGTGATAAGTGCTATTGCCCAAGGCCTGATGGGGTATGCTCTAAGCTGCTAAAACTGACTAAAAGTGTGTCAGGCGTTGTGCTTGCCAGCGGTTTCCAGCAGTCATTTGACACCGGTTGTGTGCCGACCGACTGGAAATGAGCAAATGTAGTCCCAGTTTCAAATCCGGAAACCGAAACTGCGCAACAACCTATACACCCATATCCTTAACATCTGTCCCATGTAAACTTCTAGAACATATAATCTATTCATTTGTGATGAAGCACCTCGCCATTAACAATATGCTTTCTCCTAAACAGCATGGATTTCAACGCGGCCTCTCTTACGAAACTCAGCTATTTGAACTGATAACTGACCTGCACACCAACATCCATGCATCCTTGCAAACCGACGCAGTTTTCATAGATGTCGCAAAAGCCTTTGATCGCGTACCACACAGTCGTCTCAATAGAAAATTGCAATATTTTAAATTAACGCAAAGGTAATTAAGTGGGTTCAAGAATACCTCAGCAACCGAAAGCAAACCGTAATAGCAAATGGCATAAGTTCACCCCCGTAAGTGTTAAATCTGGTGTGCCACAGGGATCTGTTCTTGGGCCGCTTTTGTTTTTAGTTTATATAAATGACCTCCCTAACAATGTTTCATCGAAAATTCGGCTGTCTGCAGACGACTGTGTGGTATACCGTCATATATCAAATCAATCAGATTGCACTGGCCTTCAAAAAGACTTGAATAGCATAATGATATGGTGTGAGTCATCGCAAATGCAACTAAATATAAAAAAACGAAAACGATGACATTTCCAAACTGTTCTTTCATTGTACATCATGACTACACCCTTATAGATTCAAAGTTAGATACGATAACATCACTGAAATACCTGGGAATTCATCTAAGTCCTAATCTTTCGTGGAATAATCATATAGACTACGTTCTTCAAAGAGCAAATCAATCTTTAGGATTTATGAGAACACATTTGTACATGGCAACAAAAGAAACAAAACTACTAGCATACACTCCTCTGATTAGGCCAAAGTTGGAGTATTCATCTATAATTTGGAACCCTCATCAAAAGTACTTAAATGACCGGCTAGACTCTCTTCAAAACAGGGCAACTCGATTCATACTCAAACTGTACGCACCTGTAAGCGTCACACAACGTAAAGCCTCAATTGGCTTACACACACTTCAGCAGAGAAGATATCTTGCGAGGCTATCGTATTTCCATAAGCTCTTTCACTCTTCAACTGAATTTCGCAAAATAACGTCATGCCGCCCCCCGTATATTGTCACGAATGACAAGTGATGAGGCGGTGAATAACTGAGTAAACTAAACGTTTAATCGGGCGAACTTGTGCCCAAAAATAAAGAAGGAAACAAAAGATAACAGTAGAGCGTCGCGGGCGTCGAAGTCGGCGAAAGAGCAGAGTCGAACGCTGGGGCGAAACTGACCCGGCTTGCCAGGCGGAGCCCCTTTGTACACACGTGGGCTTCGGGAACATTCGGCGTGGAAGGTTCGGTTCGTAGAACATTCTACAAGATCGCCGAGGCGTCGGATGATCTTGTAGGGCCCGAAATAGCGTTTCAGAAGCTTTCGCTGAGACCGCGGTGCCGTATCGGTGTCCACACCCATACCCGATCTCCGGGTTGAAAGTGGACGTCCCGGCGACGAAGGTTATACCGTCGTGCGTCGACACCGCTGTTGGTCATGAATCTTGATTCTTGCCAGTTGGCGAGCTTCTTCCGCGCGTTGAGAGATCAGTTGAGCGTCGTCGTTGCCATCGTCGGCCGGCACGTGAGGCAGCATGGCGTCGAGCATCGTGGTAACCGCCCGACCGTGTACCAGTTGAGAACAGCGTCACTCCCGTGGTTTCTTGAACTGCTGTGTTGTACGCAAACGTAACGTACGGCAACACCTCGTCCCACGTTTTGTGCTCAACGTCGACGTACATGGACATCCTGTCGGCGATGGTCTTGTTGAGCCGCTCTGTTAGCCCGTTGGTCTGCGGGTGATAAGCGGTGGTTCGTCGATGGCTGGTGTGACAGAGCCGAAGTACCTCTTGGGTCAGCTGTGCCAGGAAAGATGACCCTCGATCTGTGATCAGCACTTCAGGTGCGCCGCGTCGAAGGAGGATGGACTCGACAAAAAACTTGGCGACTTCCACCGCTGTTCCCGATGGCAGGGCTTTCGTCTCGGCGTATCGTGTAAAACTAGTCTGTCGCGACGATAATCCACCGATTTCCTTGCGTCGATGTTGGGAACGGCCCAAGCAAATCCATTCCGACCTGTTGGAAAGGCCTAGTCGGGGCAGGTATCGGCTGCAGGAGTCCTGCAGGCTTCGTCAGAGGCCTCTTACGTCGTTGGCACTCATGGCACGACATTGTGTACAGATGGACTGTTTTCGGGAGTCTCGGCCAGTAGTACTTGTCACGAATCCGGGCGAGCGTCCTGCTGTAGCCAAGGTGTCCAGCCGTCTGGTCGTCGTGGCATGCTTGAAGATTTCTTCACGCAGGCTGGCCGGAACAACCAGCAGCCAGGCAGGGTTGCTCGTTCCGACGTTCTTCTTGAAGAGAACGCCTCGCCGCAGAACGAAGCTTGACAAGTCTCGGGCCAAGACTCGCGTAACTGAACTTCCTTGGCCTTCCAGGTGTTCCACCACGGCGCGAAGTTCCGAGGTCGTCTCGTTGAAGTGCTCTCATGTCGGCATCTGTCACTGCCCCGAGAAAACGGGCGTCATCGTCGTCGTGAGTGCTTTCAGGAGGAGATTCGACTGGGGCCCTAGACAAACAGTCGGCGTCGTTATGCTTGCGGCCAGACTTATGCACAATGGTCACGTCGAATTCTTGCAGTCGCAGACTCCAGCGAGCGAGGCGTCCTGACGGGTCCGCAGAGGTTGACGAGCCAGCAGAGAGCGTGGTGGTCCGTGACAACGCGAAACGGGATCCCGTACAGGTATGGGCGGAACTTGGTTAACGCCAGATGACAGCGAGGCATTCCTTGTCGGTCGTTGAGTAATTTTTCTCTGCCTTGGACAGCGCCCGGCTTGCGTAAGCGATCACCCTCTCTGCTCCGTCTTGTCTTTGGACGAGTACCGCGCCGAGTCCGGCGTTGCTGGCGTCCGTGTGTACTTGCACGTTTCCACTGATGGATCGAAGTGTCCGAGGATAGGGGCGACTGGAGTCTTTCCTTCAGTTCGTTGAACGCTTGTTCTTGCTCCTCCCCACTGGAAGTTCACGTCGTCCTTCGTCAGATGCGTGAGCAGTGCAGAAATTCATTTATTTGGAAATACTACCGGATTTCCATCGGAGAACTTTAGTAGGAGTAGTTTACAAGGTAAAACCCACAATTTACGCTAGTTTATAGTGCACTGTTGAAAAAAATAAAAAAAATAAAGACAATGAGAGGATGGGGCTACTCCAGGGGAGACACGGGAGGATCTTAGCTAGCACCTATGTATTACACTTGTAAGGGGAAAAAACATTAGGCCACTAGAATAGGATGAACCGACGGGAACAAGTAGAATACACATCATATGAGGTGACTGCCCAGAGCAGTTGAGAATGATTCTATAGATGTGGAGTGAACAATGGCCTCGGGTAAGCTATTCCACTCAGACACTACTCGCGGAAAGAATGAGTATTTGAAGAAGTTGTTGTTGCTCTGATATTCTGCGAGTAGCCTTCCATGATTCCTTCTCGTAGCCTCTGGAATTGTGCGAGTAACATATTTCATTTTGTCTATAAGGGTTTGGTCATTTAATATTTGAAACAGGAACCTTAGTCTTGAAATTTTGGCCCTTTTCTCAGTGGCGCTAGTTGAGCTAAATTGCATAAGTGGGACGGTGAGTCAGAGTAGCGAAATTTATTAAAAATAAATCATAGCAGCCAAGCGCTGCACCTTTTCTAGTTGAGCGACGTGTGTTTTATAGTGAGGGAACCACTGCGACATTAGCATATTCCATTATGGGACGTACCAGTGCCTTATAGGCTACTAACTTGGTTTCGTGGGATGCTGATTTTAAAACTCTTCTTAGACACCGTAGTTTGTTAATTGCTTTGGTAGTAATGAAGTCGATGTGGGATTCCCATCTAAGGCTCTGCTGAAATTGAAGTCCGAGGTATTTGTACTGTTCGACTTTTGAAGGGAGTGTTGTCAATGCTGTAGGGAAATTGCAGAGTACCTTTCTTATTACTGATTGTCATGTAAACAGATTTTTTTGGGTTTAATACCATTTGCCAATCAGAACACCAGTCACTGATCACTTGCAATGCACTGTCTAGTAAAAGCTGGTCGTTTTGAGTTTTGACTTCGGACTGTACATATGCAGTCGTCTGCGGGACAGTCTAATGTTTACATCAATGTTGTCGACTATGTCGTTAATATAGAGTGAGAAAAGAGAGAGGTGCTAGCACAGATCGCACTGCGGGACTCAGAAGTAACACCCAGCGGTTAATGGTGAACTGTGCCCGTTAACTTTGACGAACTGTTTATCTATCAGTAAGGTATGCTTCAATCCAACTCTACAATTTGTCCTGGGCCAAGTGGGGTTTTAAGTTTCTAGCAATAATTTCGTGTGTGAGACTCTGTCAGGGAAGGCTTTGGCGAAATCTAAAAGGATAACGTCAGTTTGGCTACGATTATTAATTGCTGAGGATAAGTCATGCGCACATTCTGTTAGCTGCGTTACTGTTGAAAGTCCAGATCTAAAGCCATGTTGACGGCTGGTTAACAGGTGATTTGTTTCTATAAATACAGTTATACAGTTATTGATTTGTTTCTATAAATACAGTTATTTCGCCAGAAATCTTGGCGAAATCGCGAACGAAACGTCTGTAGTAAGCGCACAGCCCAAGAAATCTTCTTACGGCTTTCTTGTCTGATGGCTTCGGAAATTCGGCAACAGCGGATGTCTTGGCTGGATCAGGGCTTACACCTGAGCACTCACGACATGGCCCAGGAATTTGAGCTCGCCGTAAGCGAACCGACATTTTGACGGCTTTAGTGACAGTCCAGCATTCCGGATAGCCTGTAGCACGGCTCGCAAACGTCTCAGGTGCTCGTCGAAGTCACTTGCGAATACCACGACGTCGTCGAGATAGACGAGGCAGCTTTGCCATTTCAAGCCGGAAAGAACGGTGTCCATTACGCGCTGGAACGTCGCCGGTGCTGTGCAGAGTTCGAACGGCATCACTTTAAATTCGTACAGTCCGTCCGGCGTGACGAAGTGCAGTCTTCTCACGATCCCGTTTGTCGACCCTCGATCTGCCAGTACCTACTCTTCAGGTCCATCGACGAAAAGTATCGGGCATGGCGCAGCCGGTCCAGAGTGTCGTCGATGCGTAGCAGCGGGTAGACGTCCTTTTTCGTTACGGCGTTTAGTCGACGATAGTCCACGCAGAACCGAAGAGTCCCGTCTTTCTTTTCACAAGGACTACCGGTGAAGCCCACGGGCTGCTTGAGGGCTGGACAATGTCGTCATCGAGCATTTCTTGGACCTGCTTCTGAATGAATCTCTCTTTCACAGAGACACGGTACGGCGACCGATGAACAGGGAGCGCGTTGTCTTCAGTGACAATTCGGTGTTTCGCAACGGTCGTTTGGCGCACCTTTGACGACGTGGAGAAGCACTCAGTGAACTCGGCGAGAAGGTCGCTGAGCTGCCGTCGTTGTGGGGTAGGCAGGGTTGGGTCGATGTCGAACTGCGAAGGCGGCGTTTACTTGGGTGGCCACGAAGAGAGGTCTTCTGATATTCCGGCGATTGCAGCTGAGTCCGGGAGTTCCTCGGCGTGACCCACGGCGGTGCCTTTCGTAAGGTGCTGGGCCTCCTGTCGGAAGTTCGTTACCAGTGCGACAGTGTGTCCGTCTTGGAGTTCCGCGACGCCTCTCGCGATGCCGATCCCTCTTCCTAGAAGCAACTGGAGGCTTCCTTCGAGCAAAACCTCGCCGCAGAAAGTCTTCATCAACCCCGACGGGTACGAAAACACTTGACCGCGGTGGTAGGTTCACGTGGTTTGCGAGGACTCGTACCGCGGATGACGTCGCTTTGGGTTCCTCCGGTGGTGGAGCAGGTTTTCGTAGCGTCAGCCGGTTTGCTCCGAGGTCGATGACGGCGCCATACTCGCAGAGAAAGTCCATGCCGAGGATAACGTCCCTCGAACAGTCTTGCAGGACGACGAACTTGACAGAGCACGTCTCACCGTGGATCTCGACGCGAGCAGTGCATCTCCCGACCAGCGTGATGAGGTGCCCTCCGGCGGTTCGTATTTGAGGTCCATCCCACGGCGTCGTGACTTTTCGAAGGCGGCGGGAGAGCCTCCCACTCAAGACTGAGTAGTTCTGCTCCGGTGTCCACGAGTACTGATGCGTCGTGGCCGTCGATGACGACGTTTAGGTTATTGGACACCGTTGCAGGGGCGTCGTTTCGGTCTCTGGTAGCGTTCGAGTTGGGGCCCTCCGACGTTCGTGGAGGATCTTGGCGTCGGTCATCTTCGGCAACTCCACCTCCAGGTTGCCGCGCCCTAGTTTCCCCGGCGAGGAGCGAGGGGCGACAGGCTTTCACGTCGGGGTCGGTGCATCAGCGAAGCTGGACGTCGCGGCGACGGCGACCGGAAACCTCGGCGGAACGCAGGCTAGGGGGACTGGAGGTCGTCGCAAGTACTCGTCGATCTCCCGAGGTCGTTCGCCATAACGGGGGCGCGGGTCGTTCGGGTGGAACCCGCGCAGCCCAAGTCGTCGGTATGGGCATCGGCGGTAGGTATGGTCTGCTTCACCGCAATGGAAGCACAGAGGGCGTCGGTCGGGCGTACGCCACACGTCGGTTTTCCGGGGTGCGCGAGGCTCGAGCAGGCGTACTGCGCCGGGTCGTCGTGGCGTCTGTCGTCGTTGCGGCGCAGGAGACTGATGTCGGGGCGGCGCGACGTAGGTGCGAGAAGGAGGCGGTGGCCGTCGGGCCCACTGCGGCGTAAGTCAACGTGGGCTCCTCGGTGGCTGCCACGGCGACGGGAGCCTCTGGTTGGATGGCTCTCTGAACTTCAGTCCCGCACAGCCTTCGGCGATGGAGAGCGTCGCTGGTCGGCTTGCGGCTGGCAGCAACCGGCGGATTTCCTCCCGGACGACCTCCCGGATGATTTCGAGGATGTCCGTACCAGGAGCGTTTTCGCCGCTAAGCAGAGCGGTTGCAGTGACGCTTGGATGCCGCCGGTAGTGGGAAGCGCGCGCTTGGAGGGCGCGCTCGATGTTTGTTGCCTCGGTGACGAAGGCGTCGACGGTTGCCGGCGGGTTGCGGACGAGGCCTCCGAAGATGTCGTCTCCCACCCCGCGCATGAGGATTCGTAGCTTCTTCTCTTCTGTAGCCCGAGGGTCGGCGCGGGCACTCAGGCGCAGAACGTCATCTACGAAGCCGGTGACGCTCTCGTTGGGGCCCTGGGTTCTGGTTCGCAGTAGGTCCTCAGCTCTCTCGCCGGTGGTGGTTGATGAACGTAGCTTTCCAGACCGGTCTCGAAAATGTCCCACGACGTCGACGAGGACTCATGGTTTCTCGTACCAGTGCTTGGCGGTCCCCTCAAGCGAAAATAAACGTTGCGTAGGCGCTGCTCGTCGGTCCAGCCATTGTGGCGGGCAACGCGTTCATACTGGTCAATCCAGTCTTCGACGTCTTCTGCTAGAGTTCACCGTGGAAGGGCGCAGCCGTCCGCGGTGCAGACGGGCAGGTAGATGACGGAGAAGAGGCGGGGCTGTGCGACTGGTTGGCCACCGTCGTCTTCATTGGCTGCTTGGTCCTGGGCGGCAGAAGTCCGAATCCCGGTTGTAGGCCTTGCGTGCGACGACTCAACCGGATCTCGGTAGTGCCTTCGTTGGTTCTTCGCGGGCTTGGCGTCGGACTTGCACTGCGGGCCCTCGGAGGGTACGCGGCAGGGGCATGCGTTACCCTGCACCTCCACCAAAATGTCACGAATGACAAGTGAGGAGGCGGTGAATAACTGAGTAAACTAAACGTTTAATCGGGCGAACTTGTGCCCAAAAATAAAGAAGGAAACAAAAGATAACAGTAGAGCGTCGCGGGCGTCGAAGTCGGCGACAGAGCAGAGTCGAACGCTGGGGCGAAACTGACTCAGGCTTGTCAGGCGGAGCCCCTTTGTACACGCGTGGCTTCGGGAACATTCGGCGTGGAAGGTTCGGTTCGTAGAACATTCTAACCTAGAATTAGCAAGGCGGCTCTCGAACTTACTAGAACTTCACATTACAGCGTCAGCAAAAGGTGTAGGCGCGGCCAGGAATCGAACCCTGGCCTTCTGCGTGGAAGGCAAGCGCGATAACCGCTATGCCACGGGCGCGCTGCCTACTTCGTCAGCTGGGCCTGCGGCAATGTTCCTCGTCATGATCACCCAAACATGGTTCATAATCCCTTCGCAAAAACTAACTTGCATACATTTTCCCCGCTTCTGCTGGCCATAGACGACTGGAATGGGTTGGCAAGCGAAATCGCACATGACCACAAACTATGACACGTTTATCTTATTGTTACGTGGCTCTTTATCATGACATATATTTTTTTTCTTTTCTAAGTTGCACGTGTACGTTTGGTACCTTTCTATTTCCATTTGTTAATTTCACCATCGCTGAGTAAGTCTTTTCTATAAGGTTTTCCATGTACCTTCTTTTTAGTAGCACTTATAAACTTCTCCTGTATTACTTTTTAATCATTTAAAAAATATTACATGCCGGTGTGCGTGACCATGCACCATGTTACGCGTTATTGAGTTCTGTTAGCGTGATTATGTTTCCTTTTATATTTTCATACAATTGCAACATTGTACGACTATGATGACATTCCATGGACTCCCACAATGTAATGCGCCCTGTGTCCTTTTAGAGGTAATTAAATAAACAAATAAATATATTGGCAAACATTTAAAAAAAAATGTCGACCGGACATAGTCGTTCAATCCTGTCTAGTAGCGCCCAATACAGACATGCTCAGTCACGCGGATATTTTTTAGTATCTTTATTTTCTTTGCGTTGTGCGGCCCTCCGCCATGGCAGATGTATTGGCGCTTAGAGGCGGCGCAGGCTCAGGATCTTCCGCGCCCTACCCATAGGCGTAGACTTCGCGGGGGGGGGGGCATCGGGGCTCGTGCTTCCCTTGGTTAGATCCGGGGGGGGGGCGGAGCGAGCCACCCGGGCCCGGACCATGATCCTCAGCGAGACGCTGTGTACGTGCCATGTAACAAGCTTCTAGTAGTGGCATGTAAACAAAATAACACCCAGGTTGCCTTTATTGACAAAATACATGGGAAATGGAATCCGAGCGTGCTTTCGTTAGCTTCAATCTCCAGTTCTGGCGAAAAGGTAACGCGGCGCAGCACCCCCCCCCCCCCCGGAGAACTTCTCAGACTGCCGCCCCCCCCCCTCCGGGAAAATGGAAAGTCTACGCCGCTGGCCCTACCTACTATATCGTGTTACCGCCAAGGTTCTAAACTGATCAGTTTAGAAAGTCACTGCGGCTGCTTCCTTTGCGTCACGTACACGCAGACGCTACACGCCGGCTGTTCAAACAGGCACCGCGAACTGTGTGACAGGGTGGCGCTTCTCGATCGCTCGGCCCATGCGCATTTTTGGGTCGGTCGTATAAAAACGTATTTGACATTTTTCCTTAAAAAACAACCGTACACCTCTGTGCTGTCAATTTGTGGTTTACTGACCACCCCGCAACGTTTTTACGCTTTGTAAAACTTATGAAATTGGCAAGAATGTGTGTCTGCGCGTCCCATTCATGGCAACTGCATTAACGTCAATTTGGCCAGATTTCTCGCTTTATACTTCAAAGCCACACAAATATTGCACTATGTCTTTGCAGATTCTGTTAGTACCTATTAAAACCGTTAATTTCGGAGAGTTTAAAAATATTGATCATGAACTTTCTTCTTTTTTTAAAATAAATTTCGAGATAATGCATATTTAATCATATTCCCCTGTTTGAGCAATTCTTGTAAATTTCTTCAGCTAACCAGGACAACAATAATTCATTCAAAGATGAACTAAATAAAGGGCAACACACTGACATATTTAGAAGGCCTTAGCTATTATAGTTACCAAGAGCGGAACCAGCAAAAACATTTTCTTTTCATCAAAATTAAAAATGGTCGCCCGACATGGTTGTTCGATTTTATCTGAAAAGGCCCTCCAGCAAGTGCATATTTCGTGCACCAACAAGCAAACCACAAAAGGACAGGTGTGTTTAACCTGTCTAGCGTGAAAGCATATGGCGATTATAAAAATTGTTAAGTTATATTACTGCGTAGATTACATTTTATGTGGCTAAGATGAATGAAAAACGTTAAAATTATCACAACTGTAGTGACCTAAATAATTCTGACAAATTACTTAATAAAATAAATGATACTTATAGTGAACAGAACAGTGCGCAAAAATACAACAGAGAGAAGGAACATTCACAACACACAGGCGCTAACTCGCAACTGAATATATTGCATATATTCAGTCATGTGTGTTGTGTGGTAGTTCGTGCTCATTCTCTCTCCTGGTCTCTCTGTGCGGTGTTCTTTTCACTTTGTCATCATACCAACTCGCCCAACTTACAACACTTCTGCAATGAATGATATTACTTCTAGATTATCTTTTGCTTACCCGAAGAGAACTATTAAGTACTTTAGTTTTTCAGGTAATTTTGTTTTGTTATAATTACTTATTTTGCCTAGGACTCTGTGTGGAGTAATTAACACAAGAATCAGAAGCATGCTTCTTGCAACAGCTAATGCGTTAGAGGGGGTGGCACATATTATAGACCAAATCTCTGGCAATCATGTTTATGTAATTTCTAAGGAGACAAAGTTCTGCGTGCCGACTTTGATGACTATACATGTTGTAAGGACTGGCATATGCATTATATCATTCCCGGCCTTTCAATTACCGATGAAGGAGGGAAGACCTTGATGCTCTTAAAATAGTTCTCAACTTTCACGACCTATGAAGCACGCACTGGTGCCTATCAAGACGACTCTCATTTTGACTACCGTTATGGAACAGCAGTGCCAGGTTGGGTCTGCAAGGCGTAATTAATTATATTTTTGTGAAATGCAAACGATATAGTGGCCTTACTTTATATTTCTAAGTAAGGAGGTTGGAAGAAAGTATTTAGTATTGGAAGCCGATCATATAGGACCTAGTGATCGCGATTTTTATTCCGCTCTACAACCATCGCTGAAAGCTGCAACTAACGTGAGGCTAAAATAGTCGAGCCTTGAGTCGAATTTTTAGTCGAGTCTAATCAATTTATTCGTAATACACAGTAGGCTCTGAAGCTCCATGATGTAGATAATTTTACAAAGGGGTGTATGTGGGTTGGCGCTTCGTTCTTAGCGGTTGTATCTTCATCAAGATGCAAACTAGAATAAATCAAGAAAGAGCTGCAGAGTGAAAAGCACACACATCTCTGCCTTCCAGTTGACGAAGTTGTGGTGCCTGAGAAAATACCGGACAACAAGTGTATTATCGCTGCTACGACGCTCAATATAAACTTGCCATATTAGCTGCCAGATCCAGCGAATATTCGAAATAGTATATCTCTCAGGCATCTAGGTGTCTTTTTTGTGTTTTTTAAATAGCTTGCTAAGTATTTTACGCATCTTCGTACTGTCTGAGAGAGGAGTGTTGTAGAGGTGCGCTTCCCTGCTTTATTTCCGAATTCCAAAAATACCCCTTTTCAGGAAAAACAAAAACAAACAAAATAATTAAGACACGAAAACTTTATGTCCAGTACTGTTACAAACGAATAGCGAAACTTCTACCTTCACAATCAAGTGAAGGTAGAAGGAATAGGCGTCGCAAGAGGAGTAGCTGAACTTCAGGATGGTCGCACTTCCTGACGAATTTCCGACAAGAAACTCAACACCTCACCAAAGGTGCAGCTGTGAGCCATGTCGAGGAACTCCGAAACTCCTCCGGAGTCGCCGCGATTACTGAAGAATCATCACCACCCCAGCAAGACTTTTCATCGCCAGCGCAGGTCGACATTGACCCCAAGCTTCCAGGCCCAAAACGACGGCAGCTGAGTGATCTCCTCGCCGAATACAGAGACTGCTTTGCGACGTCGTCGAAGGTGCGCCAAACCACCGTTGCGAAGCATCGCATTGTTACCGAGGACGACGCGCTCCTGTGCGTCGATTGCCATACCAGTTCTCCGTAAAAGAAATGGATGTCATCCAGGAGAAAGTGCAAGAAATGCTGAACGACGACATAATCCAGCCTTCCAGCAGCCCATGGGCTTTTCCGGTCATACTGGTTAAGAAGAAGGATGGAACGCTTAGGTTTTGCGTGGACTACCGACAGCTGAACGCGATGACGAAGAAAGACGTCTGCCCACTCCCCCGCATAGACGACACGCTAGACCGGCTAAGCCACTCGAGATATTTTCCATCGATGTACCATCGATGTACATGAAGAGCGGCCATTGGCAGATCGAAGCTGACGAACGGGATCGAGAAAAGACAGCTTTCGTCACGAAAGACGGACTTTACGAGTTCAAGGTGATGCCTTTAGAACTATGCATGGCGCCAGCAACTTTCTAGCGTGTCATGGACACAGTACTGGCTGGGCTGAAGTGGCAGAGCTGTCTCGTATACCTTGACGACGTCGTAGTGTTTTCAAGCGACTTCGACGAGCACTTGCGACGACTCCGACCTGTTCTCCAGGGCATACAGTCCACCAGGCTCACCCTCAAGCCATCGAAGTGTCGGTTCGCCTATGACGAACCGACTTCGATTCTAGGCCACGTGGTTAGTAACGAAGGCGTCCGCCCTGATCCCGAGAAGACCCTCTATTTCGCTCGCTTGATGCTTAGGAAGCCCGACGGACGTAGAGGAGGAAGAAACAAGGCACAAAAATACCTTCTTCGATACGAATATAGATTCCACGAATGGGACAAGAAGCCGAAACTGAGCGTCGGCTCCTTGTTGTGTATTTAGTTTGCGCTCGTTGATTGAAGAAACAACAGGGTGACCAGCTTCTAACGAAGGTAGTATTTCGACTGACTGAAAAAAGGTTATCTAAAAACAAGCAGAAAAGCGTCCGCCTCCTATTCTCTCCGCGCACTTTCTCTCCATCGTGAGCGAAGCTTTGAGTGAGAAAAACAGTACAAGGGGTGAACCGGCGGAAACTAGTAAAGATGAAGTGGAAAGGTGCGACCACCTGTCCACAACGGGTCTGGGGTCTACTGGGGCCGCGCCACGGCGGGAAGGAACGAGGGAACGTCTTCTCAATTTCCAAAACTCGTCGCGGACGCTCGAACAAAATGCCCAAATGGCTTTCCTGGTGCATGTGTCCTCAATGGTCACGTGGTCACATCCACAGATAAGTTAAAACGATTTTGATGAGTGTCATGGTTTCACGGAAAGGATTGGGGAGAGACAGCAGAGGCCTCGAAAACAAACTATGACGGGTCTTCTACACCCGTTTGAAATTCTTATAGGGTACGCCAGGCCCATTAAAAAACTTACCTTTGACGGACATTCAAACACATTACATATTTTATGGGTAGGTGGAAACATTCCAGAAATTCTGGAGAGCCCGTTAGACGGATTTTCAATTGGATTCTACCGAGTAGTGGGGACTGGCTCGGAGTTCATGTTCTTCACGGTCTATTTCATGGTTTCACTCTTCCTTGAAACCCGCTCACCTTGCTGTTTTTCTGCCGTGCTGGGACTGACTTGTTCACGGTTATTCGGCGGTATAAGACCAGGAGAGGGCATAGCGTAAAGTACGCAGTACCTTCACCATAACCCACGATAGCAGCCGAGCATTGCCTGGACCGTTCCAGAACAGGAAGGATTGATACAAGAAAGTACTGGAGGAAGTATCCGTGACAATATAAGAAAACAGACGTAAGAGCGTTTGTCCTGACAACTATAGAAACTGCAGTACTTTAGTAGCAAGCTGTCCAAAAGAGCTATCTCCTTCGGTGTCTAAAGATCGCCATGGACAAGCCGAACTAAAACGGATGAGGGACCATTTTTCTGACATTATCTGAAACGCGTGTGCTTCGTTAATGTGCTCGTCTACGCTTGAACCATTTATAAATCAAAAGGTAATCATCAACCACGCACTGGACTTACCAGCTTCGCAACTCCTCCGTGCGCCGCACAACCACAGTGACCCTCCAGTCATTTGTACAAAGCGGCACCACGATCGCTCACTGCCAAGCACAGCTTACGCAATTACGTAGCTCAACTGTGTATCCCAAATACATAGCACACGGTTCACTGCAGGCCTCGGAGATTCCGATGGTCAACAAGAGCACAAAAACGTCCAGTCAAAATTTATCCTAACGATATCCGAAACAATCCGAAGTCTACCCAACGCAGGGCCGATTCTGCCTCTTTTGTGGCAGTTTCCTGCGGATCGTCAGCGAAAGGCGCACTAAACGTTCCTCCGTATTTCACGTTACAGCTACATGAGAGATCACGTTGAATTCTGAAGTCGCCTTTGACGCCTCCACGTCACGGCTCCCACATCTGAAATCAACTCGCTGAGAACAACAGCGATAAACGCACCCGGCAAGCTCCGACTCAGCTGGGGCCAGCCGCTGCCTGGGAGCTGACATCTTGCATGTGACGTCACGTATTTGATTGGGTCGCGTGACGAGTAGTGACATTTGCGTGTTATGAAGATGGCCTGCGGGGTGGAGGTCACTCCGGTTACGGACCGGAAGCCCGGTTAATTGCTGTAAGCCTATCTACCTCGTTGAATAGCAGACACACCCACACTATAGTTGCTCTTTTAAGACGCTCGGAAGCAATCTGGGTGTAACGCATTGCATTGTGTTCTCCACGTGTGCTCGAGCGAGGCAAAGAAGCAACAGCTGGCAAAGCGGCATCAGTCTTCACACGAAAGGGTAGAACGGGGCAGAGAACTTCTGCTCGCCATCTGCTCCTGAAGGTTCCATGGACAGCTCGCACGGCACGCAACATGCTCTATGCTGCGAGGACATACAAAGGTGAATCGGACTCCTTCCACCACGACAACGATGTTCTCTTGTTCGTACCGACTTTGATAACCATTGCCTTATGTGGACTGGCGACTCTAGGAGTACTGCTGAGCATCTTTGTGAACGTCTGTTGGATTCTGGTGGTGTTCGTAACAGCGGTTGTGTTGTGCTACATGTGGTACGATGTGTTCAAAGAAAAAAGAGCCCTGACGCACCTACGGATGTTTATGGCGATGCAGAGGACCTGTCGTGACGAGGAAAACTTCCACCGCACAGTTCCTGCGCCAGCGAAGCAGCTGCAGGCTGGAGCGCCCATGAACATCAGCGAAGAAGGCAGGTTACTCTTGTACGCCAAGTCCAAGTTCTACAACAGTGTCTGACTCTATAATCCCAAAGCGACAACGGGCTTCCCAATACCGAAACTGTTTTGTAATTGAAGTTTTAGAGATTATTGCTAATATTTAAGCAATTTTGAATATGTCTCATGGTCTGAAAACAACTACAAAATGGTTTGTGTTTCATATTGTTGTGGTGTTTTATGCATTCTTTCATTGAGATACATAATGTTCGCAAAAGACCGTTAGCAACAAACAGTTATGCTTTCAGCTAAACCAGCTCCTGTTGCATCTAAAGACTTGCGCACTTCCTGCGATCGCTCTAACAAGACCCGCAAATTACGACGACATAAGATACATTTACACTCAAATTTTCAGTGTGTGCATTGTCTGAAATCCTGCAGTTATCATATTGTAAAAATATTCACCTACCGTTTTCGCTAGTTTTTGGTAAATCTGGCAGTAGTTGTTCATAAATCTGGCACTAAACTTTCGCCCTTTCTTGTTTCCACTTTACTTCACTTTTACCATTGAAAGGATGGCAGAAAACAAGACAATTCGCACGGAACGTTTATCACTACATTTGATACATATAAATATCACTCTGTTTACATCTACCCGATGTACTGTCGCCATCAGATAAATTTAGAGTATTAGGGCATAGCTTTATTTTTTATCATCGACGGCTTCGCATAAATATTTAGTATGCCGTTTATCGCTCTCATGCACTGGAATTGACTGCATCCATTTACACCAAAATATCTTATTGACAATCACATGAGCACTGCCGGTCGGTTGTTGTATAAATAATGAAACCTAATTTGTTTTGGTTTTGCATTTGTTAATTTATATCTGTTATTCACTACAGACCAACGGCTGGAGTGACTAAGATACACTATAAAATATTCTGAAGCGCGACATGAAGGGACGTATTTTTGGAAATTTAATGAAGTGGATCTCGTAGTTAAAGTATAATCATTATTTCAACGAGGTTATTAATACATTACGGATTTTCGCTCACTAATAAAAATCTTGTTAGCATATTCAAGGTATTGTCACCGTGCGTAGAGAGGCTATTTGACCACTGCAGTACGACTGAACGGTCTTATGCGTTCAAAAAAAGAAATAAGGCGAGCAGTGCACCTTCTGATAGGCGTGATGAGGTGTCCTACAGCGGTTCGTATCTGCGGTCCATCCCACGGCGTCGTGACTTTTCGAAGGCGGCAAAAGAGTCTTCCACACAAGACTGAGTAGTCTGCTTCGGTGTTAACGAGTGCCGATGCGTCGTGGCCGTCGATAACAACGTTTAAGTTGTTGGGCACCGTTGCCGGAGTATCGTTGCGAGGCGTGACGTCGGAAGAGTTGGAGCGCTTCGACGTTCGTGGAGCAGGGTTGGGCAGAAATACTCAAAAATGTATTTCGAAATACAAATACTGGCATACATTAAAATAGTAGCTAAAATACTGATACTAAAATATATCTGTAAAAATGTATCGCGATACGTATCGGAAATACATTTTAAATAGAGGCAAAACGTTTTTGGAAATACAAATACAGGAATACATTTAGGGAGGGCAGAAATACAAATACAGAAATACTTATACTGCAATACATTTTTCAAATTTGTTTGAGACGCCAACTGAGATGAAGCTTGAAGTTTGAAGTGGAAGTTTTTGATCCCGAAATTACTTTCCGGTAGGCTTGGCACTTTGCCTTGAAGGTAGTGGTTTCGGACGACGAGGAGTCTTCAATGGGCTCAAAAAACGTTCCATCAAGGACTGACCGTGGTCCCTTCCCTCACATCCTGTCTGTCTGACGAGGGATGCGAAAAGACTTCGACCTCTAAATAAATTCTATCAAATGAGTTTATTTCCACCTTGTAAAAATACAGATGGAGGGGCTGTGGAAAAAAAGCTGCGCTTAGCAGCTTGACGAGCCCACAGTCCCTGTATTAACGGCAACTAAGCAGCACTACGGTGGGAAGAATGAACATGCATAAAAAGGATAATGACAACGAAAACACAAAGGTATATAAGCATACAAAACAAAAATCATACTCCCATAGTTACAGACATTGCACGGAGTTCACTGTACTTACAGGCGAATAAATCAAAATGCATAAGCTGATAAGCGTTTAATAATGACGGAAGTGTATAACACGGGCATTCTTTTCTGTAGTTTAAACGAGGTGTGGATACTACCCAATTCTCTCCATGTCTTGTACCATAGTTCAATTCTCTTATTTGTAGTTGTGCCAGATTACGTATATTATTTATATTCCTCTTTGTTTACAATTTATACCGTACACTCAATCGATATTTATATAGGTTGTATGCTGGGATCACCTGGGAACGATAAAAAAACGTTTGCACATGACGCTCTGTAGGGCGCGTTGTAAACATGTCGAAGACATTTTTTTGTACCAAATAAACACGTTGTAAGTTTGAAAATGTGGTTGTCCCCCAAACTAGTTGACAGTTATTCAAATGGGAATAAAAGAGTGAATTATACAGAAACAACTTGATTCTTGTGTAAAGAAGGTATCTAACACGACCTATTACTCCAGTTATCTGAGCTATTTTGCCTACTAAATAGTTTACATGACTATCCCACGACATATTTGCGGAGAACACGACACCGAGGCATTTAAAGTGCTCCACAATTTCTATTGGACGAGAATTAAGAAAAATATCTATATCGACTCGGAATTGACCTATCTATTGTCTAAATATTACTGCTGGCATTTTTAATTCAGTGTCATTTGCGTTGATTTAGATTTTGACCAGTTCTCCAGTGCTTTCATTGTGTGATTACATGTTCTACCAATTCATGGATATCAGTGCCGGCAAAGATAAATAGCTAGTGTCATCAGCGTATATAATGAATTCGGCACTATGGTTACATCTTTACAATATCATTAAGATATAGGCTTAGAATAGCATGTGGCTCTAATATAATAATATACTAGTTTTCGGTTTGATAAATAGGATTTTAAAAGTAATAAAACCTGTCCACGAATACCATAGAAACCAAGTTTACCCAGCAGAATATCATGACTCACTAAATCAGAGGCCTTGGAAAAATCCACGAATACACCAGCTACAATGGCTTTGTTTTCAAATTTTGTAAGAATATATTCTTTTTGTTCGAGCAACGCCAATTTTGTTGATTTGTTTTTACGAAAACCAAATTGTTGAGAAGTCAACAAGTTAAATTTATCGATAAAATTTGAGAGCTTTGACTGCAAGATTTTTTTCAAATATCTTTGAGAAAACATGTAGAATAGAAACTGGCTTATAATTTGCTAAATTGTTTCGATCACTCTTTTTATGAAGAGTCGCCCTAAATCCCATCAACACGTCACCACGCCCCTGTCCAAATGGACGCCCCTGTCAACATTTATCACATGACGTCACGGTGGAATGAACTGGTATTCTTTATCTGTAGGTGTGGCCTTGAACATGAAACTTTACCACGCTGCTGTATGAAAGGAAAATACGTACTTTTGTTCAAGGTTACGTCGTTGAAGATCGTGCAGGCAGTGTCATTTGGAATTTTTAAGAAATAGTGGACCACTTGAAGCATCCTAGAACTCTGTCTCATCTTCTGTTACGGTTGAAAAACAAAACGATACGGTGGTATCCCTGTTGTGAAGGTCCTTCCTGCCGACCCTCCTCCACCGACGCATGGATTGCAGTCCTCAAGTTTCTCGTAGCATCATCCAAACAGGAGGCACTTACTTGATCGAATGGTGTTTTCGCGAACGCCCACGTTTCACCGAATGACACTTTAGCGAATAGTCGGACGCCGCGAAGCAGCGTTTTCGGGTGGGACAAATGGGTTCACATTTTTGTAATGAGCCGCCACAGACTGTCGTCGCGAAGCGGCGTAAACGTAACGTGGCGGATGGCTTAACGTGCACCCCGTTATTCGCTTAAACGTCGATTCGCTCAAATTTCGCTGTTCGCTAAAATGTATTTTCACTCATGTGATATGGACCCCATCTAAACAGACACCGCGTGAATTGCGACCGGATATTGCCGGCACAGATGTGAGCTCTCCGAGAAACAGCGTGCTCTAGACGAGTCGCAGGTGGACTAAGTCCGGGTCGGCACAGCGAGGCCACGTCTGGCCTCCATCCTGGATTTTGGATCACCAGAGCAGCGGGTCACGTTCACGTCGGCTGATGACGTACCCTTGAGCCACGCAATATTACGAGCGCAGCCACAGATGCATTAGAAATGTGTTGAACTTAACTGATGCTACTATTTCAAATCAACCACCACCAGGCTGGTGCTGCAACGGACTGAGAATCAGCTTTGCCGGCTGCGTGTACTGTGTACGCTAAGGCAATAGAGACGGTTAGCAGTGGGCATTGGATGACAGAGAACAATGACTCAAGAAATCCCTACCTAAGGACCTGCGGCAGAAGATGCTGTGACTCCACTCCTAGCACGCCACCTGGTTTGAATCCCCGACTACGCAACACTTCTCAGAAGAGAGAAGAGGACGCATAGAAAAATAGTTTGGAGAATCGGAAGGAACCTTGGTCAGCATAGTAACAATGCCCCAGCATCTCCTTGGCCCTGGTGCCCTCAGAAGCAAAAAAAAAATGCGTTTGGACTTGTATCTTTTTTTTTTGGGTGGGGGGAGTATTTTTAAAAAAATGTAACGAAATACATTTCATCCTGATTGTATCGCGATACAAAGAAACATTCCAAAAGCATTTCGATACGGGAGTACAGATACTGGTGAAAAAAATGTTTCGCGATGCAGAAATACAGATACGAAATGTATTTCTGAAATACTATCGCGGTACATTTGTATCGCGATACTGCCCAACCCTTTGACGTGGAGGCTCTTTACGTCGTCCGTACACGGCAACGTCACCTCCGGGAGTTGCCGCGCTCAGTTTTCCCGGCGGGACAAGGGCGACAGGCTCTCACGACGGGGTCGGTGCATCGGCGAAACCGGACGTCGTGGTGACGGCGACCGAGAACCACGCCGATGTGCAGGCGGGAATGACTGAGGTCGTTGAAGGTACTCTTCGATCTCTTGTGGTCGCTCACCGCAGCGTGGGCATGGGTCGGTCGGGTGGAAGCCGCGCAGCCCCATTGGCCGGTAGGGGCAACGGCGGTAGATGTGGTCGGCTTCCCGCAGTGGAAGCACAACGGGCGTCGATCGGTCGTCCCCCACACGTCGGTCTTCCTCGGCGAAGGTTGCTCCGGGCGGACGTACTGAACATGTCCTTCCTGGCGACGAGGGTACTGCAGTATCGGAGGGTATCGTCGGAGTGGTGCCGTGACCTGGCGGTGAGCTTGCGGCGGTCGTCGGGCCACTGACGGCGTAGGTCAGCGTCGGTTCTTCGTGTGTGGCCACGGTGACAGGGGCATCTGGTAGGAACGCTCGCTGAAGCATCGTCTCGGACGACCTCGGCAACGGAGATTGAGGCCGGTCGTTCAGCAGTACGGCAGAAGCTTCTTAAGCTCCTCCCGGACGACGTCGCGGGTGATGTCGCGAAGGCCGGGGACGCTAGGGCTGATATCGTAGCCCGATGCAGAAGCAGCAGCGACGCTCGAGTGCCGATGGTAGCGGCTGGCTCTTGCGAGGAGGGCACGTTCCATGTTCGTGGCCTCCGTGACGAAATCTTCGGCGGTGGTCGGAGGGTTGCGGACGTGGCTTCCGAAAATGTAATCCCTTACACCTCGCATCAGGACCCGCAGCTTCTTTTCGTCTGTGGCTTGAGGGTCGGCGTGAGCGACCAGGCGCAAAACATCCTCGACGAAACAGGTGATAATCTCCTTTGCGCCCTGAGTCCTCATTCGAGGAAGGTCCTCCGCCCTTTGCCGTCGATATTGGTTGGCGAATGTCCGTCTCAGCGCATCCTTGCAGGCGGTCCACGAGATCAAGGAAGTCTCGCGATTCTCGAACGAGTACCTGGCCGTCCCTTCGAGCGCGAAGTAAAGACTCTGCAGGCGCTGTTCGTCCGTCCATCGGTTGTGCTGGGCCACTCGCTCGTACTGCTGTTGCCGGTCCCCGATGTCTTCATAAGGCTCACCATGGAAGGACGCGAGCCTACGGGCAGCGACGGGTAGGACGACAACGGGTGGAGTGGTCATCGTCGTGGTCTTCTTCTTTGATTTCTGTGGCAGGGGTCCGAGTTCCGGTGGTAGGCCTTGGTTACGGCGACTCGACCGGGCCTTGGTCTGGTAGGGGTACGGTCCACGGGCATAGAATGCAAATACCCCGTACCTCCACCAAAATGTCACGAATGACAAGTGATGGGGCGACGAAAACTGAAGTAAACTAAACGTCTAATGAGGCGAACTTGTGCCCAAAACAAGAAGGAAACAGAAGAAAACAATTGAGCGTCGCGGCGCGAAGATAGCGGCGTAACAGCAGGATCGATCGCTGGGGCGAGACTGACTCCGGCTCGCCACGCGGAGCACCTTTTGTACCCGCGTGTGTCTCTGGAACATTCAGCCTAGAACATTCGGCGCGTAGAATATTCGAAACTCAATCAGACGAGAATGTTTTCGAACTTACGAGAACGCCAAGTTGAAATAATAAAAAATATGCAGTCCGCTAACTAGAATCGAACCTACACCGTTTGCGCGACTAGTCAAGCACGGTAACCATCCGGCCACGAACGCGCTCGCTCAGCGACGCGCGTGGCAGAAGCATGACTTTGCATTAGCATAGCTGACACTATTTTGCTCTTCCAGAAAAATAACTATCGAACCAAGAACAATAATCATCACTAAGACCGTACGCAGAAAGTTTATGTAACAATAGTTTATGATTCAGATGGTCGAATGCCTTACTGCAGTCGAAATACACAGCATCAGTTTGTCCTCGAAAAAAAAAACAGTGGATGCAATGTTATTTAAGAAACACGCAAGATTCGTCTCAACAGAACGACCACTCATGAAACCGTGTTGCGTGTCAGGTAGTACGCGCGTGAAATAATGTGTCGAATACTTATGGATTATATCTTCGAACACTTTCGGAAACACAGAGAGCAAAGATATCGGTCTGTAGTACCAAACATTTGTTGTGTTACCAGATTTGAAAGTGGAGTTACTAAGCTGTTCTTCCAGGCAAGCGGGAAAACTGATTGCTTCAGTGACAAATTAAATATGTGTTGAAGTACCGGAGCTCGAATGTCGACGCACCCCTAACATTAAAGTTTGGTATGCCATCAAGGCCGCATTCCTTTTTAGATGGGAGCTGACGAATTGCTCCTATAACGTCGTCAAGACTGATCAAAGGAGATAGAACGTGGTCTTGAACAGCATGTGAGGCGTTTGAGCTATCAACTGTGGCCGATGAGTAGGTAGAAGAAAAAAATCAGTGAAGTGATTGCACACAATTTTAGGGTCGGTGGAATACGTTCCATTTATCTTCAGTGACGTCAGTACCTGCCTATTAGACGTGCGCTTTTACACTAAACGCCCAAAATCCTGGGGACACTTACAAACGTTGTCTTCAACGTGGTTTCGATCACATTTTTATCACGGTTTTACAGTCTTAACCGTAGCTCTGCATATCTTGAACCTGGCATATACTTCGTCGCTATTCGTTGATCATATAGACGATTCAAGTGTAATTTCTTGCGCATGAAACGTTTCAGTTCGCAAGAAACCCAAGGGGGTACCTGATGGATCGATGAGTTTTTTTCTTTTTTTGTATTAAGCTTTTTATTCCGTTCAGCACTACCTCCGTTAAAGAAGTGACGGCTTCGTCGATGGGATCAAGGCGAGGCACGTCATCCCAAGCGTGCGTAGCATAAAAACGGTACAGGTCGAGATAAGAGCCATTGGTATAATCGAACCTTGATATGTTTATGTTGTTGACAGGTACAACTTGGACTTCAAGATTCAGAGAAAATTGGACATGCCACACATCAACTGCAACGACTGGACTACTGACGCCAGCAATATTATAAGTTTCAAGATTAGTGAAACAAAACGTCTAAGGCATTGCCGCATTCGTTTAGATGAACTTCACCGCGATATAGATCATTGTAATTAAAAAAAAATTAAAAGCTGAGTGCCTTTTTGACAGCTGGCGGTTAAGGAATTGCTGCTCCACCAGTTAACAGGTACGTTGAAATCGCCGAGAACAACAATATTAAACTTAGTAGGGTCTAGTTTGTCTGATAAGGTATCCAAAACTTGCTCGAATTCTTAAAAATTCAAAGACGGCGGTAAAAAATAATTTCCGATTCAAAGATTTTTTGGCCCTTTTGTTTTTACCTCAAGCTATACGCATTCTTCGTAACTTTCAAGATCTAAACGTCGAAGTGCCGTAATATATTTCCGTATAGGCGCTGAGCGGAATTCACAGTGATTGCTGACGTATCATTTTGGTCGAATACATGCCCAAAGCTTACCCCCAAAGGACGTCCAAAGAAATTGCACCGGTAGCTTTATAGATCCGATCGCTACGAAATGTGCAGTAGTTCTCAGAAAATTATTCAGATGATGAGATATCGCACGTGAGCCAAGTTTCCGAAATACAAAACACATCGTGATCTGAAAGCACAGCCCCTTCAAAAAGCCTGTCGGCTTTTTTGCGGAGACCTCTTACATTTTGATAGTAAACCGATAAACTTTTGAGTGATTCATGTGGCCGCATGGTTGAGTTCGTCAGTTTTTAGTGCGCCCCGAAATTGACGAAAAAGACAACTCTAAGGCCCAACTAATGGGCCTTAGAGTTGAGATATCTTCTGTGGATGTATCCGGGTGCAACCTTGTTACAAAGAGTGCTTCCCGCGCTGGGCCCCGAGGAACGGTGGTCAGTGACGTTGAGTTGCTGGCACCACTGCGAACTTCTGGCCTTTGTCGTTTACGAACTGAAGTCCAGCCATCTTCGGACGCAGTTCAGGCAACAGAACTCAGACTCGCGTTGTCCAAGCTCATGGGAGCTGCAGAAGCGGGCTCACCGGAAGCAGTTTGGGCCTCGTTGTCTACCGTTGTTTTCTTGATGTTCGTCGGAAGAAGCGTGGGTGCTTCTTCAACCAATTTGTTCGATACACTCCTCGTCGCGTTGGGATAACTTGGCCCGGTAGGTCGAATCGTTCTTAGAGTGTCGAGCACCTTCGCAACGTTTACATTCACAAAGTCAAAGCGTTTTAGCACCAACGCATGGTTCTTTTCAAATGGCAGCTTTATCGTAGCATTTTCGACTTTGAGGAGGCCACTTCAGCTTCTAGTCGGTCGACATTCGATCGTAGTTCTTTCAGAGTGATAGCCATATCGAATGACTCGTCATTCGAATCGAGAACAGTAGGCGTAGTCGAGCCCGTTGGCACCGCGTTTTCGTTGACGGGGCTTACCTCCAGCACGGGCGACTCGTGCAGGCACTGCACTTGTAAATGCAGACTCCGTCGCGAGAAAAAGGCCGTAATCTTCAGCGCGAATGTTCAAACATTTTGAGTCGAAGTTGCTGTCGCACTCACCACAGCAGGCGATAGAATGTTGCCTGGACGAGATAGCCAGAGTGCACTCAGCGCACACATCCTTCCCGCCCGGCATCATTCGAACGAATGATGCCGGGCGGGAAGGGTGTCAACACCATACGTATTTTGCGCAGTGGCTACTATGCTCCGTTCAACAAAAATTTGGCAAAAAGCAAAGGCTAGTCCTAGTGAGCCAATCTGCACGTCGGAGGGGCACGTGACAATGTATTATCTTTGTGCTCTCCTCATGCGGAAGATTGTTACAGAACTTCCCTCCCTCTCTCCGACTGCCTTGAGGCGTGCTGAAGCGTTTTCTTTTGAAAGTTCATGGTGAAACAAAATATAGGTGGCGCACACTTTAGAAAAATAAAGTATATTGAAGAGATTGAAATGAATGGTACAAAACAGTTTGCTATAAGATTGATTTTTTTTGTACAAGGAACAAAACAAGTTTTTGGGTGGGGCAGTTAGAACAAGGAAATAATCGAACACTTATACAATGGGCTCTTGTGCAAAAAATTATGACTGCAATAAATAGCACGTCAGTGAAAATATGCATTTAATTTTCCGTTTCGGAGTTGGAGTAAACTTGACAAGTTGTTGATATGTGTATAATAAGCGCGAACAACAAAGGACGCAAAAAAAGTCACACGTACGACACGGACAGGCGCCTATCCGTGTCGTACGTGTGTCTTTTCTTTCGTCCTGTTTTGTTCGCGCCTTTTAACTTTTTAATCTATAGATGAGGTTCAAGGCATACCGAAACAAGCAACGCCATTTGAGCCAGACACCTATGGTTTTTCTGAGTTTTGTTTTGCTATAAGCACTAAGTTAAGGTCGCGTTTGTTTGCAGACCAGAGGAAATATCTTAGGTTTTCCCTATACCATTTTAACGACAGAAATACCATCGATAAAATACAACACACGAAAGAGCCTACGTATGTGTCCCCTCGTACAGACCATAATCTTACAGTTCGTGAGGACATGTCAAGAACAAACATATCTAAGTACACCTTTCTCTTTTTCTCTCGAACAGTGCATAAGAGGAATAAAATTCCAGCTGAAGGTGTATCTGCTTCTTCTTTCTCATTTTAGAGCGCTGCAAAGCGTACTGTTCAACTAGTTATTTCATTGCTAGATTGACCTCTGTAAGTACTTTTATTCTCATATCCCTTTTTTTCTAATTGCAAAGTTGATGTGATGTCATTTCCATTTAAAATCCTCCCGCATCATCAAATTTTTCTCACTTGTAATGTTTGCTTTGTGTTTTGTTTTAACTTTCTTATCACCTACCCCTCAACAATAGTGACCATTTAGGGGTGATGTAGGTATTTCATAAATAAATAAATAAACAAATTTGACACTCGTCTGTAGTTACGTTCCTGATAACCAAATATGTATGCATATGTAATAATCGAAGAGGTCAACTTGCACACCACGAACTATTTCAATAATTGCTCTCTGCGCGCTTCAAATTTCGTCAACTCGGCTGTGGAACCCGTCTTGATCATGCACAGTAGCTGTCTTCTGCAGACGTCTCGCGTGCTTCTATAGCCCAGTGGCTCACCTTTTTTCGCTTGTCAAATAAGCGCAGAAAAGTTGTATAGTACCTCACCTTTCTTAGTGTGTTAATTAAGCAAATTTATGCGTGTAGCACGTGAACATACTTTCCTTTATCCTTTATTCGCCGAGTATTTATTGCCCCCCTATTCTTTTACGCAGAGGGTACATGCGTTTTTATAGGGAGCAAAAATTCCAAGACAACGGTAATAGGACTCGAAACGTGGGTGTTCTAAAGAGAGCGGGACGTTTAGTGACCTTATTAACGGGCATTAACTGCACAAAACCCGGTATGACTTTTGAGATTTGCATCCTTGTTAAGGCTGTGGCTTGAAACAAGCGAACCGAATAAGTCACACCGCGTGAGCGTGAATTAACAACGCTAGACGCCTAGATGTCACCCGAGCATAACGCACCAAAGTGATCTAACTGATATTAATTTTGCATCAGGTACTCATAATTCGTTTAATCCTAAGTCCCGACGCTGACGACTCTAGGAGTTAAATAAAGCAAGCCAACAACGTCCAAAACGCACCATTAGAGTGGTCGCTATGTTTTTCTGAGTGTTCTATTGTTGCTTAATCAATCATTCACAAGGAAGGCCCTGAAACCTGAGACGCTGCCAGTGATTAATTGCCCCTTCACCTCAAAACGTTGGCTGCGTTCGGGCTTAGGGTAAAACGAAGTATAGTGTAAAACTTGAAAGTATATCTGAAGGAATTTAACTGAGGCCTACATTTATTTTGGCGCCATAATCTTTTCATGTCCATAGTTTCGTATTGATTTCTTGTTTACGGTAGGAGCGGGTATCGCTTACGAATTCTAAACCCCGGTTAAACGGCGCTTTTTAGTCGGTCAATTAGTCAAGTAATCGGTCGCTTTAATTACCAGGCATAACAACGTAAAAAAAAACAAGTGCACCTTCTTATGCTTTTTTCTTATAAATACCGCAACATGCATAATTATATCAAGATAAACATCTGCAGTTAAATGCAGTAGAAATATGGGTATTGTTTTGTTTTTTTCAGCGAACTCATAGCAGAAGGATTTTTCTGGTATTTTCTGACATGACCGAGGTGCTTGCCACGCCGCAAACATGTTTCCGCTGTTTCCTTACGACTCGTCACTCAGCCTAAAATGAGAAACTTTAACAAAGAGCTAGCAAAGACGCTAGTGATATTTGCCGTCAGCTGCGAGCGAAGTTGCGAAGTTTGAAATAGAGCGTTAAATTTCGTAACGCCACGTGCGCAGACTTAAAGGTAAAAAAACACGATGCCAAGGAAGAACGAAAAGAAACGCTTGAACTTACGAAACAAAACCGGGAACTCGTCACGGAAAGCTCCACGGAAACCGCTAAAGTGGAAGAATAAGAGCAATACCTTACGTAAAACAGTCTTAAAACCTTGAAAGATACCAGACGAGGTAGATATAACAGATATCGTCAGAGAGAATTGAAGCCCTGTCTTGATAAACCCTTGACGGACACGGACATTGGCATCTGTCATCGCGTGCTCAACGTTCAAACCGGACGCAAATAATATTATTGTTAGTTCTTTTCCAACTCTTTACAAACAAAATTCTACAAAAAAAAACATAGATCATCGCTTTATTACTTTATCCCTCAAATTTGGCGATCGGTTTCCTCGGTTTATGTAAACGAGAGTCTCATGAGCTTTAGCAAAAGACTGATCGGAGAGGTCATCGCGCAGAGGCGGAGGGTTGGGTAGAAAGTTAGGTGGTGCTTTGGTGCCAAATATTCGCGTGGATAGATAAAATGTCATTAAGATTACTTTTTCTGGGGGACGTGAAAGTAAATAAGAAATAGTGCAACACTTTTTTGATGAGAGCACCTTTTTATAACTTCAAACTAATAGATGGCCTTGCAGGGTTGCTATTATTAAACCCACGAAATTCATGCCTTGTTTGGTCAAACAAACCTCGAGTGTATTAATAGTTAATCTTAACGTTAGGTCACCACGATCTAAAATAGACGAGCTTTGTTTCTATTTTCAACATGTTTCAAATATTTTTGATGTTATCATGCTCAAGGCAACTTGTTCAGCGTGATATGAAACAGACGAGCTTTGTTCACGTTTTTAACACGTTTCGTTTCATTTTAATGTTATCATGCCCAAGGAAACTTAGTACAGAAATTGCAGTGCATGTCTGCCGGGGTACGCCCACTTTTGTTGCAATCGCAAACAAAACCGTGGGTTGGCGTATCCATCTTAATATCAGATACCGTTTTTTGAGATAATACACAAACTTTCACCAGCTAAAAATGATTAGGAAGTACTATGGATACAAAAGAACATTACTGTTTTGTATGTTCTGTATCGCCCACCAAATAAAAAAATATTTTAACTTCTTTAAATTTTAGGCGAAATAATTGTAGCAATGGCTAAAGTGTATTGCAAGTTTATTCTCGAAGGTGATCTGCCAAACATGTGACGTAGTCAGTCGGAATTACTCCGATTATTCTCTTCAGATAACCTAAAAAAATACAATATCTCATCCTCGTGCGTATCACATCATAATGTTAAATTTTGCTTGACCTGCTCCTCAAAAATCATGAGAGCTCCAACGTTACTGCCGGAGAGATGTGTTACGATTCAAGCGACAATTTGAGGTGCTTCATAAACAAACTGTAACATCGAAAACAAAGTCAGCTAGACTAACCCCCCTAGATAACTTCGAAACATTCATGATTAAACGAAGGAATATTGAAAACACAATTTGAGGAAATATATTAGGCATAACTCATGTAATGAAAGTGCACAACCCATTTATTCTTTATTTTAAAAATGTTTGTGCTTCTTCAATATTGTTCCATTTAATTTCATCTACTAATACCTCATAAGCGCCCGGAAGAGCGAACTGGAGGGGAAAATCAAACCTAAAGAAAGAATAATAACATATGCAAATAATGAAAACTAATAATTTTAGTATTTTAAGGGCAATATAAAAGGAATACAAATTATAGATAACGGTTACATCTGACAGAAAGAAAAAATCTACATCACGTTTCACAGTGTATGGAACACGAATGTTTGAAATCTACAATGTACTTTACAAATTTAATGTCGGCTGCCAGCTTGGTCCATTCAGAAATGAACAGTTGCAAAGAAGATGTCTGAAAAACTTTGGTACGACGTCTCTAAGCATATTTGAGGATGATGATGTAGTTAAAAAAATACAATGTGTTGGTGTCTGCGTGTAGGCCTTTAGTTGTGCGTGAATGTATTAAATGTTATGGAAGAAGGTTAGTCGCAAAAGTTGTCTTCTCGCAAAAGGTAGGAATAAGTTGTCTTATTTGTTTCTGCTGCCAGACGATTCCGGGACGAATGTAATCTTCAAAAATATATCTCGCCACCATTTTATATTGATTCAAGTGTACTAATAAATAATTTCGTGAAGGGTCACACATGATGCATGCATAGTCAATTGGGACTGAACATTTGAGCTCTAAGATAACCAACATCAAGAGGTGCAATATTTAAATTTCGTGGTAGGATATGTAATAAGCGACTCGCCTTGGTATTCACTAAATTACCATGATTTTTCTAGGTTCAATTTGCGATCATATTACCAATAATTAATTTCATGATGTTACTTTAACGAGTAATTTGTTTCCTGTTCTGTAAATGTAGGTTATTGTGCATTTCTTTTTTTCTGGTGAAATACATGTTTTTTCTCAATTTTGATATATTGGTATTTGTTTGCGAACGATAACACCTTAATAAAATATCTTTAGATTATGTTGTAGTAAAATGCCGTTTGTCACATACCTATTTTTATATAAATTACACAATTGTCTGCAAAGTGTCTGAGTGAAGAAGCAATGTCAGTAGTTATGTCATTAATTAAATGAGGATTTATAGTCGGCCCCAAATCGATGTCTGTGGATATCCACATTTTATGTGAATGTTGTTTGTCATATGGTTATCAAAAAGTAACTGCTTGTGTTGTATAAGTTAGAAACTCCTGGAGCCAATATAACTACACAACTATACATATTCAAACACTTAAATTTTTATTAGACGTTTAGGGTGGTCACG
The DNA here is from genome assembly GCA_037355805.1 of Ixodes ricinus. Lineage (NCBI taxonomy): Eukaryota > Metazoa > Arthropoda > Arachnida > Ixodida > Ixodidae > Ixodes > Ixodes ricinus. Next base: position 177,235 of record JAZHYW010026735.1, read on the forward strand.
GTCAAACACTTTAGAGAATTCAAGAAAAAAGTGGCGGTCTGAACAAGTGAAGTCATTTTTGTGTTGAGACCTGAAGAAAATTAAGTCAATTAAGTTTCACAAAACGTTTTCTTCTTCTGGAGCCAAGCTGGTTGTTAAAAATAAAATCGTTATCGACAAGGAAGTACATTACATGAGTATACAAAACATGTTCTGAAGTTTTACTCGGAACACTGGTAAGAGGAATGGGCTGATAATTACCATGGCGTGTCTTCAGTCATATTGCCGCGAGAGCAGTCGACCAAGCTAGGCAGCGCGCTCGTGGCCAGATCGCCGGCGCTCGCAGTGTGCGGACGGTAGGATGGCAGGCTCCGATGGAGCAGTGATAACGGCCCCCGCTGGCCGCGGTTTTTCTGCAAGCAATGACTATAAGATAATTCTGCCCCCTCTGCCTTCTGAAGCAGTCACACTCAACTCTTTATTACTGCATTGCGACGTTACCGGCAGGCCATACCGGATTGACGATTTCCGAGAAGCCTTCGAACGACTGGAACTTCTGGGCGACGTGGCGTCATTCGGCGCCTACCAGATGAATCATGTGTGGCTAGCCACCTTCCATTCAACGACAGCAAAGGACCGCCTCCTCGCGTCGCAGGAACTGCTCATCAAAGGCAAGCGGTGCATCCTGATTGACCCGAAAAATTCGGAGATTCGCCTGAAGATTCACTGGGTCCCTTACCATGTATCCGACGACACGGTTCGCCGAGCCCTGGAGAAGTACGGCAAAGTGCATGAGGTAGCCCGCGAGATGTGGCGGGCCCAAGGATTCCAAGGCGTGCAGTCTACGACTAGGCTAGTCCGGATAACGCTGAAGGAGGGCGTCACCAAAGAGCGCATCCCTCACCAGCTCCGCTTCTTCGGCGGCACAGCCCTCGTCTCGGTGCCCGGCCGTGCCCCGCTATGCCTCCGATGCGAGCAGACGGGGCACATCAGGAGAGACTGCCGCATTCCTCGCTGTGAGGACTGTCACCGGTTCGGCCACACCAAGGCGGACTGCGTCAGATCGTACGCAGCGGCCACGGCCGGCCCGCGTTTCGTCGAGAACTCCGACCTGGTGATGGATGAAGGAGAGGCGGAACAAGCTGCCAGCGCGGACACCCATGAGAGCACCGTGCCTGGGACTTCGAGGGTCGGTGGACTGCCTGAAGCCGCCGCCGGGACCCCGTCTCCGGAAGTCGAGCGCCCTTTGGACGCTCCTTCGGAGACGTCCCAGCAAAGCGACAAGGCGAGGCTCGCAACCGAGACCGAGGCCACGGAGGAGCCGACCCTTGACGTGGCAATGCAGCACAGGGCGGCACAGAACTATGTGACACCGCTCGACTCAGCCCAGGACGCTGAAGCGATGGAGGTGGCAACTACTCCAAGCAAGCGACACCTCGAACAAGAGAACTGTGCCGAGGAAGAGCTTGTCGGTGAACCGGTCCAACAACGCTGGAAAGCCGACTCGACGAAGCCCGGACGGCTAAGGCCGCTCAAGTCACGGACACCTTCGGACAACCGAGATGAAAAGGCCTCTTAGCAGGCCAACTGCCCGAACTTTCTTCAGCGTCAAAAAGGGTCGCACCACAAACGTTACGGTATGCGCGGTTTTCTCGTTCCCTCTCTGGCTCGTAGTCTCGTGTGGGCGGGTTTCGGGGTCGGGTTACCTATATGCTCACGATGGGACAGTTAAAATTTGTAACATTTAACTGCGTGAGTCTGATACATCGTAAACGAAAACAATGGGTCTTAAATGAGCTGCTGAAGCAAAATGCAGATATTGTGTTCTTGCAAGAAACGAAGCTTGCCTGCAGCTCACAGGTGCAAGAATTGGTTTGCTTTCTGGAGCGACATTTCAGCTTATTTCATTCAAACGCTATCGCGCACAGCGGAGGGGCGGCTATTCTTATCCGTAAAAAAAGTGCTTTCAGTATCCTACCAGAGTGGGAAAGTGATAAGAACGGCCGGATCTGCGCAGTCGAACTGCTGTTTCATCGCAAACTGTTCAAAGTAGTCTGTGTTCACGCCCCCAATTCGCCCGTCGACCGTAAATCTTTTTTCATTAGTCTGCGGCAATACTTAGACACGCCGGCCAACACGATTCTAGCGGGTGATTTTAACTGTGTCTTAAATGCAGGAGACTGTTCAAACGGGTATAAAACCGACTCCAGCCTTGGAGAGCTAAGGAAACTCTTACGGGACTTTGACCTTCAGGACGTAACAGAGATGGTGACGGCGCCGACCCCCGGCTATACCCATTGGCAGGGAAATTGCCATTCGCGACTTGATCGAGTGTACGCGACAAGTGAATGTCTGACGAATGCCGAAGCATACGCGGTCACCCCCGTTGCATTTTCTGATCACGCATTGGTATCGGTTCGGCTGGGTAAAACTAGACCCAAAGCAAAAAAGACTCCGGGTGGAGTACATGGAAAATGAATGAGAGTTTGCTAGAAGATGAGCCACTTGTTGAAAAAATTAAGGAAGTTATTCGTGAAACAAACAAAGTTGGCGTAATAGACGCAGTTAGTTGGGAACTTTTTAAAGAAGAAGCAAAATTAATTATCTTTAGGTACAGCCAAGATAAAGCTGCACGCACGCGAGCAGAGAAGCGCGCATTAGAAGAGACCCTTTCCATTTTGATTCGCGAAGAAAACTTAAGTCCTGGCCAGTTCACCAGTGATATTCGTGAGTGCAAGGCGAAACTGTTTACGATTCTGGAGAAGGATTATCAAGGTGCAATGGTCCGATGTCGGCTGCATTCCTTGCATCAAGAGGAAGAGCCGGTAAAAATTTTCAAAACCAAAGAACGTAACCACATTCGTAACAATAAAATAACATCACTACAAACCGGGGACAAGATCGTTTCAGAGCAGAGCGATATTGAAAAGAAACTTGTGGACACGTTCTCGGAGCTGCTAAGTGAGCGTAAACATGCCGACGAAACAACTTTAGAGAAGTTTCTTCAAGTAATGCCTGAAATTCCTCGTGACATCTCGGAAAAAATAAACGGGGAAATTACAGATGCGGAAATAGGAGCCGCGATTAAAGAACTGAAAGCTGGAAAGTCTCCGGGAGTGGACGGACTGGGGTCAGCTTTTTATAAGAAGTTTTCAAGCCTCTTAACTCCGATGCTTCGCAGCGTATACGAAGACATTCTAAAAAGAAACTTGCTGCCTCCATCGATGCGTCAAGCACTGACCGTTCTTATTCCGAAAAAAACACGCGGCCTCCGGCGTTACAAATGCAGACAACCTTAGGCCAATCAGCTTACTCACGACAGATTATAAGATTCTGGCGAAAATTCTGACTAAACGCCTTGATCATGGTTTAGGTATTATTGTAGGAGACCATCAGTCTTATGGGTTCAAAGGCAGATCCATTACATCGAACGCGCATACAATGAGAATTATCTGTGAGACAGCGGAGGCGCAGCAACACCCCATAGCAGTCCTCCAAGTAGACCTAAGCAAAGCTTTTGACAGGGTGTCACACTCTTATCTCTTCGCTCTGCTCGAACGCTGCCGCCTAGGAGATCGACTAACTAGATACATTAAAATATGCTATAAAGACATAACCACTCGATTATTAGTTAACGGGCATAAGTCTGCCTCTATCCGGGTAAAATCCTCAGTCAGACAAGGGTGCCCAATGTCACCGCTATTGTTTGCATTATACTTAGAGCCCCTCTGTAAAACAATCACAGCCGATGCGCATATCCAGGGCGCGAATCTAGGCGAGCTACCAACGAAGATACTTGCTTATGCAGACGACGTCGCCATTATATGCACTTCTAAACGAGAGTTGGAGTTCGCTGTGAAGCATATAAATGAGTTCTGTAGCATATCAGGGGCAATAATGAACACCTCAAAATCAGTTGGGTCTTGGCTAGGCCCATGGGCCACAACACCTAAGTGTTATATGGGCATGAACTGGTCTTGCTCAGTCACTAATTACCTCGGGGTTGGGCTTGAAACTGAACAGATAAGTACGGGCCGGGACGGAATCCATTTAAAAAGCGTACAGGGGAAAATGAGCCAATGGTACGGACGACACCTCTCTTTGTTCAATAGATCTTTTGTTTGCAATTCTGTCTTTTTTTCTAGCGTATGGTACGCCGCACAAATCGTGCCTGCTCGTTCATCAGACATTCACAAATTTCACAGACTTTGTGCCACCTTCATTTGGCAATCATTGTTTGAACGTACGCGCAGAACTAATTTGTTTTTGAGTCTTTCCAAGGGAGGGCTGGGGCTCGTTAATTTAGAGTTGAAATTGAAAGTACAACGGTTTTTGTTTTTCCGGGACCAAGTGAATCCGGAGACGGTACAGTCCTTTAAACGTTTAGGAGGGCGGTACCTGGCAGCCTGGCAAGTGAGTACGGTGGAGGCTTCTCCGAGAGCTCCTGTACTTAGATTTTACAAGGAGATCGAAGACGCGATCAATTTCTTCCAAAGCCGGTTTTCCTGGGACTACCTCATGCAGGTGAAAAGGAAAACTCTTTACTGGGATACCATCGATCTGGCTATACCGCCTCCGTTGTATCGCCCCCCACATGGATCCCCAGGAGTATCGCCGGTATTCAAACGTTTGCGGAAATATCCCGCACAAACAAGCACCAAGGATTTTTTCGTTAAATTCCATATGGAAGCTCTACCCGTAAAGACATGGCTTGAAGGCAAAGGGTTCTCTGTGCCATGGAACACTAATTGTGCATTGTGTCCCTTCCCGGAAACTTTACAACATGTGTTCATGTACTGTACAAACGCTGAGATATTTTGGTCGGAGCTCGGCCACGCGTTCAACATAGACACACGGCCGGACTGGAATACTATGAAGTTTCTTGAAATCCAAGCTGGCGATAACAAAAAATGTGTCGAAGTGCTTTTTCTACTCGGGTTGCACGCGATCTGGAAGTCTCGAGTGGACCATTTAATGGTGGCTGAGAAGGGCAAACCCGCTTGGAACCACTTTGTGGACGGCTTTGCTTACACCAGCAGCGTGCTGGAGCACACTGAAATGTCTGACTTTGCGCAGTGGCCCGCAATGAAATCCTGTTTAAAAATGTACATGGCGAAAAGAGCCAAGAACATAAATAGGCACTGTATAATTTGTAAATGACCATTACCCCTTAATCAAGCGTGCTGCGTCATGCTAGTGACATGTTAGAAAAGTGGTGTGCATATATGCTTGTTCCTTCTGCTGCTGCCAAGTTGGCGGCTTTTATTTTGTAAATAAACACGTTTTATACAATAAACAAATCCGAAAAAAGCACGCTTGTGGCCTAAAGGTTATCGCGCTTGTCTTTCACGCAAAAAGCCAAGGTTCGATCCCTGGCCGCGAGAAGACATTTTTGTTGACTCTGTAATCTGATGTTTAGGTAAATTCTAGAACCGTGTTGCTGGTTCCAGGTTAGAACGTTCTATGCGCCGAACCTTCTACGTCGATTGTTCCAGAAGCCTACGCGTGTACAAAAGGGGCTCCGCGTGGCAAGCCGGAGTCAGTCTCGCCCCAGCGTTCGATCCTGCTGTTACGCCAACTGCGACGCAAGCGACGCTCTGTTGTTATCTTCTGTTTCCTTTTTATTTTGGGTGCAAGTTCGCCCCATTAAACGGTTTAGTTTCCTCAGTTATTTCTTGTTCGTCACCTCGTAACCCGTGACAATTTGGTGGAGGTGCTGGGTAATGCATGTCCGTTCAGCGAACCCTCCGAGGGCCCGCAGTGCAAGTCCGACCCCAAGCCCCCGAGGACCCAACGAAGATCAGACCAAGACCCGATCAAGTCGCCGCAACCAGGGCCTACCCTCGGAATGGGGACTTTTACCCGATAACTCGAAGACCAAGACGACGACGATGTCCCAGCAGAACCCAGCCTCCCCTTCTGTCGTCTACCTGCCCGTCGCTCCTCGGACACTGGCTACCTTTCACGGCGAAAGCCACGAAGACATCGACAACTGGGTCGAACAGTACGAAGGAGTGGCTCGCCATAACGGGTGAACACCGGAACAGCGTCTTCAGAATGTTTACTTCGCCTTGGAAACAACCGCGCAGAACTGGTTCGAGAACCACGAAGCATCGATCACCTCCAGGAGAAACTCAAAGCTGAGTTACGAAGAACATTCACCACCCAACACCTAAGAGAACGCGCCGAAGACCTTTAAGCAAGGTTTCAGGGCCCTAACGAGAGCATCATCAGATTTGTCGAAGATGTTCTCTGACTGAGCAGCCGCGCGGATCCTGACGCCCCTGAAGAAAACAAGCTGAAGGTCCCAATGCAGAGCATGAAAGAAAATATCTTCGGGGGCCTTGTGCGGAGCCCGCCTATTACCGTCGAAGGTTTGATCACTGAGGCCACCAACATCGAACGTGCCCTTCAAACACGGGCCTCACACTACCAGAGACTTCCCGGCTTCGCTGCCCTCTCGCCGTCCAGCTGCAACACCCCGGACACCCGGGAGATCATCCGGGACGTCGTCCGGGAAAACATCAAGAAGATCATGCCTGCAGCCCACCAGCAAGCTTCGCTGTCGATGGCCGAAGTTGTCCGCGAGGATGTTCGATGGAAATTCCAACCTGAGGCTTCTACCAGCGTAGCAGCACCCGAGGAGCACTTCCTGACCTACGTCAGAGCTCGGAGACCGGCGCCAGCTGCCCGGCAGTATTCCACGCCGCCGCGACGTGAGCAAGAGCCGCAGACCTTCCGACGACGGGAAGGGCACCCCCAGCTCGTCCGTACTGAACAACCGGCGCCTAGGAAGACGGATGTGTGGCGCACGGCCGATCGTCGCCTGCTGTGTTACCACTGCGGTGAAGCGGACCGCATATACCGTCGATGCCCTTACCGCCATCTGGGCCTACGAGGGTTAGCGCATAACGACCCTCGACCACGTCTTGGAGAGCGACCTCGGGAAATCGAGGACTACCTCCGCCGCTCTTCATCTCCTGAGTCGTCTTCAACCGAGGATTCCGTTCACCGTCTCCCCTATGCTCGCCATCGCCCTTCCGCCGGTCTCACCGAGACAGCCTGTCACCCATCGCTTCCCGTCGGGAAAACTAGGCGCAGGAATGCCGGGATGTGGTGTTGCCGAAGACGAACGATGCCAAGATACTCCAAGATCGTCGGAGCTCTCCCACTCTAACGCCGCAACGTCCCGAAACGACGTTTATGCAACTGTGTCGAACAGCTTCAACGTTTTCAAAGACGGGGACGACGCGACGGCACTTGTCGACACCGGAGCAGACTACTCCGTTTTGAGTCGGAGGCTCACCCAACGCCTTCGGAAAGTGACGACACTATGGGATGCCCCGCAGATACAGACCGCCGGTGGGCACCTCATCCCACCAGTCTGGATTTGCACTGCTCACGTCAAGATCCACGGTGACACGTGGCCCATGTCAAGTTGCTCGTTCTGCAAGACTGTGCGAGGGACGTTATCCTCGGAATGGACTTTCTCTTCGAGTATGGCGCCGTCATCGACCTCGGAGTAAACTGGCTGAGGCTATAAAAACCTGCTCCACCACCGGAGGAATCGAAAGCGACGTAGTTCGCGGTCCGAGTCCTCACTAACCAAGTGAACTTACCGCCGTGGTCGAGTATTTTCGTACCCGTCGGGATCGATAAGGTTTTCTGCGGCGACGTTCTGCTCGAAGGAAGCCTCCAGTTTCTTCTAGAAAGAGGGATCGGCGTCGGAAGAAGCATCGCGGAGCTCCAAGACGGAAACTCGGTCGCACTCGTAAGGAACTTCCGACAGGATGCTCTGCACCTTACGAAAGGCACCGACGTGTGTCACGCCCAGGAATTCACGGACTCAGTTGCAATCGCCGGAATAACAGAAGACTTCTCTTCGTGGCCACCCAAGACAACGCCGGTTTCGCAGTTCGTCATCGATCCAACCCTGCCTGCCCCACAACGACGACAACTCAGTGACCTTCTCGCCGAGTTCAATGAGTGCTTCTCCGCGTCGTCAAAGGTGCGCCAAACGACGGTTGCTGAACATCAAATTGTTTCTGATGACGACGCGCTTCCTGTTGATTGGTCGCCGTACCGTGTATCTGTGAAAGAGAGAGAAGTCATTTAGAAGCAGGTTCAAGAAATACTCGGCGACGACATTGTCCAGCCCTCAAGCAGTCCGTGGGCTTCACCGGTAGTAATGGTGAAAAAGAAAGACGGGACTCTTCGGTTCTGCGTGGACTATCGTCCGCTGCCACGCATCGACGACATTCTGGACCGGCTGCGCCACGCCCGATACCTTTCATCGATGGACCTGAAGAGTAGGTACAGGCAGAGCGAGGTCGACGTTCGGGATCGTGAGAAGACTACCTTCGTCACGCCGGACTGACTGTACGAATTTAAAGTGATGCCGTTCGGACTGTGCACAGAACCGGCGACGTTCCAGCGCGTAATGGACACCGTTCTTTCCGGCTTGAAATGGCAAAGCTGTCCCGTCTATCTTGACGACATCGTGGTTTTCGCAAGTGACTTCGACGAGCACCTGAGACGTTTGCGAGCCGTCCTACAGGCTATAAAGAATACTGGACTGACACTAAAGCCGTCAAAATGTCGGTTCGCATACGGCAAGCTCAAATTCCTGGGCCATGTCGTGAGTGCTCAGGGTGTAAGCCCTGACCCTGCAAAGACATCCGCTGTCGCCGAATTACCGAAGCCATCAGAGAAGAAAGCCGTACGAAGATTTTGTCGGCTGTGCGCTTACTACAGACGAAACGGGATTTTGTTCGCGATTTTGCCAAGATTTCTGCACCGCTCACGCATCTGACGAAGGATGACGGGAACTTCCATTGGAGGGAGGAGCAAGAACAAGGGTTCAACGAACTGAAGGAAAGACTCCAGTCGCCCCCTATCCTCACACACTTCGATCCATCAGCGGAAACGGCAGTTCACACAGACACCAGCAACGCCGGACTCGGCGCGGTACTCATTCAAAGACTAGACGGAAAGAGAGGGTGATCACTTACCCAAGCCGCGCACTGTCCAAGGCAGAAAAAATTACTCAACGACCAACAAAGAATGTCTCGCTGTCGTCTGGGCGTTAACCAAGCTCCACCCATACCTGTACGGGATCCCGTTCCGCGTTGTCAGGGACCACCACGCTCTCTATTGGCTTGCCAACCTCAAGGACCCGTCAGGACGCCTCGCTCGCTGGAAGAAGAAGAAGAAAATAAATGGTGGTATGAAGAATTTGGCAGCCTTGAAACGGCGCCGGCTACTCCAATCGCTCGCTGGAGTCTTTGACTGCAAACATTTTACGTAATCATTGTGCATACAGTCTGGCCGGAAGCATAACGACGCCGACTATTTGTCTAGGGCCCAAGACGAATCTCCTCCCGACAGCACTGACAACGACAATGACGCTCGTTTTCTTGGCGCAGTTACAGAAACCGACATGGGAGCACTTCAACGAGACGACCCGGAGCTTCGCGCCGTGATCGACCACCTCGAAGTCAAGGAAGTTCAGTTCCGCGAGCCTTGGCCTGATACTTGACAAGCTTCGTTCTGCGGCGAGGCGTGCTCTTCAAGAAGAACTTTGAAACCAGCAACCCTGCCTGAATGCTGGTTGTTCCTGCAAGTCTGCAAGAATAAATCTTTCATGCATGCCACGACGACCCGACGGCTGGACACCTTGGCTACAGCAGGACGCTCGCCCGGATTCATGACAAGTACTATTGGCCGAGACTCAGAAAGACGGTCCATTTGTGCACAGGGTCGTGCCATGAGAGCCAACGACGTAAGAAGCCTTCGACGAAGCCAGCAGGACTTCTGCAGCCAATATCTACCCCGACTACGCCCTTCCAGCAGGTCGGAATAGATTTGCTTGGGCCGTTCCCAACATCGACGCAAGGAAACCGTTGGATTATCGTCGCGACCGATTATCTTGCACCATACGCCGAGACGAAAACCCTTCCATCGGAAACAGCAGTCGAAGTCGCCAAGATTTTCGTCGAGTCCATTCTCTTTCGACACGGCGCACCTGAAGTGCGGATCACACATCGAGGGTCATCTTTCATGGCCCAGCTGACTCAAGAGGTCTTTCGGCTCAGTCACACCAGCCCTCGACGAACCACCGCTTATCGTCCGCAGACCAACGGGCTAATGGAGCGGCTCAACAAAACGATAACCGACATGATCTCCATATACGCAGACGTAGAGCACAAGACGTGGGACGAGGTGTTGCTGTACGTTACGTTTGCGTACAACACCGCAGTCCAAGAAACCACGGAAATGACGCCGTCGTGCCAACTGACGATGGCAGCGACGACGCTGAACTGATCTCTCAACGTGCGGAGACAGCTCGTCAACAGGCAAGAATCAAGAATCAAGACCAACAGCGAATCGACGCACGGCGATATGACCTGCGTTGCCGGACAGTCCACTTTCAACCCGGAGAGCGGGTATGGGAGTAGACACCGATACGGCGCCGCGGTCTCGGCGAGAAGCTTCTGAAACATTATTTCGGACCCTACGAGATCATCCGACGCCTCGGCGATCTGAACTACAAATCTCTTCCCGCCGGAACGCGCCCATGTTTAAGACGCCAGCCACAACTCGAGGTGGTGCACGTCGACCGGCTCAATCCGTATTACGAATGACAGAACTTTGGACTCTCGTCAAAGAGTGATGTGTGAACTGTGAACGGTGGCTTGGGACTCTGCAATCTTTTTGTTGTGAATTTCTGTTTTCGTTTTGTGCTGCATCGGAACGATGCACACTTTCAAAGGAGAGAATAATGCCGCGAGCGCAGCTGACCAAGCAGGCAGCGCGCTCATGGCCTAACGGTTATCGCGCTTGCCTTCAACGCAAGAAGCCAAAGTTCGATTCCTCGCCGCGGATACCCATTTCTCTTGATTCTGCAATGCGATGTTCTGGTAAATTTTAGAATCGTGTTGCTGGTTCGATGATAAAAAGTTCTATGCACGAACCTTACACGGTCGATTGTTCCAGAAGCCTGCGCGTGTACAAAAGGGGCCCCGCGTGGCAAGCCGGAGCCAGTCTCGCCACAGCGTTCGATCCTGCTCTCACGTCGACTGCGACGCTCACGACGCTTTGTTATCTTCCGTTACATTTTAGATGCGGAGCATCTCTTGCTCGGGGCTATGTCCCGCGGCGTCGTAGTCCGCACTCGCACTACGCACGCGCAACTCTCCTTCCCTCTCTCCAACAGCTGCGCGTTACTCTCTCCGCTCTCTCGCTCTACCAGCTGCGTGCACTGCGCGTTCGTTCGCTTCTACTCACACCGCGCGCGCACGCGCAACTCTCCTCCTCTAGTCTCCTCTCCTTCAAGTGTGAATATAAGCAGCGGTAGCGCGCGTTCCCCCGGAGGAGTGAAAGGAGGATAGTTTTGAGCGCGCGGGTCGCAGCGCCACGCCAGGGCTTTCCAGTGGGGTGGGCTTTCCCCGCAACTCTGCGGCTGTCGTCTGCTAGCGTTTCTCGGCCGCTCGCGTCCGCCGCAGCCCAAATCCGGCCGGCCAAAAGAAATCAGTCAAGAAGGAAATAAATTAATTACGATCCGCAATGCTCCGCATCACCCCATGGTTCCCCTCGGGAAGATGGTGTAATTTTTTATTTTGGGCACAAGTTCGTCCCATTCAACGTTTCAGTTTCCTCAGTTATCTCTTGTTTTTACCTCGTCATTCGTGACAATATGGTGTAACTCTTTGTTCTGAAGATTGTTGATAAAGCTGTGCAAATTTAAGTCCCACATAAGGTTGAAATAGTTTAAGAAGCTTGGTAATTGGCTCCGCAGCTTGGCAGGATAATACTGCCAGGGCAGATTCTGAATAATGCTGACAATGCCTTCAAAATCTCTTTTAATATTTGTAAAACAAGGTTTATGCCCAAACCTACAATTACGCCACGGGAGTGACTGATCGGTGTAACCATCTTCAAAGTAATCATTAATATTGTTGGCTGACACTCTAGGTAACATATCATTTTCATGTATATCTAGAAAACAAGTAGAGATTTGTTTTTATGGTTATTCAGTTGTTCCCCATTTCTTATATTCTGAAGCAACTCGTTTTTTCAGCTCACACCTATAAATCTTTATTTCGGCAACCTTGAATTGCAAGTTGCATAGCTTCGCGTGGCTATCATATTGTGACCTTAATGAGTCAATGTGTCCCGTTTGTGCTCTTAGAGCGCAGCTCTTAGGCGCCCGTTTCCGGCTTGAGTGGCGTCGCCGTCAGCGTAATCGCACGGTGCATTATAAGAAACGTCCCATAATGCACCGCGCGGTTGCGTCGAAACGTCCATGAATGCACCGCGCGGTTACGCCGAAACGTCCCATGGTGCATCGCGCGGTTGCGTCGGAACGTCCCATAATGCACCACGCGGTTACACCGAAACGTCTCATGCCCCCGCGTTGCATTATGGGACGTTTTCCATATGACGTCACAGGTGACGTCACGAGGGTCCTGCGTGTTGTTATATGAGAAACTTCCTAAATGCAATGCGCGGGTCACGAGTGAGACCCGCGCGTCGCATTATGGGACGTTGCACATAATAACGTCATGATTGACGTCACGAAGGTCCCGCGCTGTACATTATGAGAAACGTCCCATGAAGCAACGCGGGGGTCTCACTTGTGACTGCGCATTGCATTATGGGACGTTTCCCATTATGACGTCACACGTGACTTCACGACGCTCATGTGTGAAGTCACACGACGTCACACGTGACGCCACTCTACCCAGGAAAATTCCTACGATAAATTTTTTACCCTCGTGACGACAGACGTGATGCTAAATTCACGCTAAATTTACATCGGCATCGTAGGCTGCATACATTTAACTGGAAACTAGTGCCATAAAGCAACGCGCGGACACGGCCGATTGCAATATTTTTATAATGCAAAGCGTGCGGTTACGCCGACGCCGGCGGCGCATGGTCGCGAAGACGAGGCACCTATACTTCGTTTCAGCTGATGTCCAGACGAAGCCGATGCTACAAGTGCGGGATGCCGGCATTCAATGTCCCCTGACAAGCTCGAGCGCTTGTGCAGTGCAAGCAATTTTCATGGTCACATGCTCGCGCGAGGAAGAAGAGCAGGGTCAGTGAGGAAATGTGATCTGCAGCCGTGGCTTCATCTCATAGACCGTGTGACAGAACAACGACGATTACGAGAACACCTGATCAGGAAATTGTTTCTCGAAAGTGAGGGAGTCATTCGAAGCAGCTGCAGCTAAGCATGCTGCCCGAGCTAAGGCTTACCGCCGCCGGCGCCAAGATCTAGTGCTGCAAGCCGCCAAAGCTGCAGCTAAAACACCGCAGTCGAGAAGACCCAGAAGTGAGCGACGCCAAAGTAAGGGCTCGATCGCCGCCGCCGGGAGCAGCCAGAGTGAGCGCAGCCGAAGCGGAAGCCAGGAGCCGCTATCGGGATGACCCGGAAGTGCGCGACGCCGAAGCAGAGGCTCATCACCGCCACCGAGAGCAGCCAGGAGTGAGCGCTGCTGAAGCGGAAGCCAGGAGCCGCTATGGGGATGACCCGGAAGTGCGTGACGCCAAAGCAGAGGCTCATCGCCGCTGCCGAGAGCAGCCAGGAGCGAGCGCCGCCAACGTGGAAGCCAGGAGTCGCTATTGGGATGACCCGGAAGTGCGCGACGCCAAAGCAGAGGCTCATCGCCTGCCGCCGAGAGCAGCGAGGAGTGAGCGCTGCTGAAGCGGAAGCCAGGAGCCGCTATCGGGATGACCCAGAAGTGTGCGACGCCAAAGCAGAAGCTCATCGCCACCGCCGAGAGCAGCCAGGAGTGAGCGCTGCTGAAGTGGAAGCCAGGAGCCGCTATCGGGATGACCCTGAAGTGCGCGACGCCAAAGCAGAGGCTCATCGCCGCCGTCGAGAGCAGCCAGGAGTGAGCACTGCTGAAGCGGAAGCCAGGAGCCGCTATCTGAGATGACCCGGAAGTTAGTGACGCCAAAGCAGAGGCTCATCGCCGCCGTCGAGAGCAGCCAGGAGTGAGCGCTGCTGAAGCGGAAGCCAGGAGCCGCTATCGGGATGACCCGGAAGTGCGCGACGCCAAAGCAGAGGCTCATCGCCGCCGTCGAGAGCAGCCAGGAGTGAGCGCCGCTGAAGCGGAAGCCAGGAGCCGCTATCGGGATGACCCGGAAGTGCGCGACGCCAAAGCAGAGGCTCATCGCCGCCGCCGAGAGCAGCCAGGAGTGAGCGCTGCTGAAGCGGAAGCCAGGAGCCGCTATCGGGATGACCCGGAAGTGCGTGACGCCAAAGCAGAGGCTCATCGCCGCCGCCGAGAGCAGCCAGGAGTGAGCGCTGCTGAAGCGGAAGCCAGGAGCCGCTATCGGGATGACCCGGAAGTGCGCGACGCCGAAGCAGAGGCTCATCGCCGCCGTCGAGAGCAGCCAGGAGTGAGCGCTGCTGAAGCGGAAGCCAGGAGCCGCTATCGGGATGACCCGGAAGTGCGCGACGCCAAAGCAGAGGCTCATCGCCGCCGCCGAGAGCAGCCAGGAGTGAGCGCTGCTGAAGCGGAAGCCAGGAGCCGCTATCGGGATGACCCGGAAGTGCGCGACGCCGAAGCAGAGGCTCATCGCCGCCGCCGAGAGCAGCCAGGAGTGAGCGCTGCTGAAGCGGAAGCCAGGAGCCGCTATTGGGATGACCCGGAAGTGCGCGACGCCGAAGCAGAGGCTCATCGCCGCCGCCGAGAGCAGCCAGGAGTGAGCGCTGCTGAAGCGGAAGCCAGGAGCCGCTATTGGGATGACCCGGAAGTGCGCGACGCCGAAGCAGAGGCTCATCGCCGCCGCCGAGAGCAGCCAGGATGTGAGCGCTGCTGAAGCGGAAGCCAGGAGCCGCTATTGGGAGGACCCGGAAGTGCGCGACGCCAAAGCAGAGGCTCATCCCCGCCGTCGAGAGCAGCCAGGAGTGAGCGCTGCTGAAGCGGAAGCCAGGAGCCGCTATCGGGATGACCCGGAAGTGCGCGACGCCAAAGCAGAGGCTCATCGCCGCCGTCGAGAGCAGCCAGGAGTGAAGCGCTGCTGAAGCTGGAAGCCAGGAGCCGCTATCGAGATGATCCGGAAGTGCGCGACGCCGAAGCAGAGGCTCATCGCCGCCGCCGAGAGCAGCCAGGAGTGAGCGCTGCTGAAGCGGAAGCCAGGAGCCGCTATCGAGATGACCCGAAAGTGTGCGACGCCAAAGCAGAGGCTCATCGCCGCCGCCGAGAGCAGCCAGGAGTGAGCGCCGCCGAAACGGAAGCCGGGAGCCGCTATCGGGATGACCCGGAATTGCGCGACGCCAAAGCAGAGCGCATCGCCGCAACCGAGAGCTGCCAGGAGTGAGCGCCGCCAAAATGGAAACCAGGAGCCGCTGCTGGGATGACCCGGAAGTGCGCGACGCCGAAGCAGAGGCTCATCGCCGCCGCTGAGAGCAGCCAGACGTGAGCGCCGCCAGAGTCGTTCAATGCTTTTCTGGTCATGAAACTGCCCCGTAACTCAATGGGGAAGCTTCATATGCTGCCCTTGGTGCCCGAACGGTGGCACCACCATCCTCTTAGAGTGCAATCTTCAAGCGGCGGAGTGCTGAACCGAGACGACGAGGACGCAGTCAGATGCAAGTGTTCGGTGCTGAAAGGACGTGCAACGAGCGTCTCAAGCTATTTATTATGATGCGAGTGAAGTAGTCTATGTGAAGGACGTGGCCAGACACGTGTTGTGTCCCGGAATGTTGTTCTGGATACAGAGATACGACAGAAAAAGTGTTTTTGTTTTGTCTATCCAGCGACAGAGAGCAGCGATAGAAATGGAAGCGAGGCCATTCCACGGCAAGAAACGGGTGGATTCAATTTCGACTTCAATTATGTGCGGGTGTGGGAAAAGCATTTTGATGCCACTGACATCATCCGTGCCGATGAATTTGTCATCAAAGTCGATGCTGTGTCACTTCAGCGCGACAAGCGGATTCTGAGGCCTAACGCCATCCCGAGAACATTGCACGGTTTGCCAGCTAATTTACCTAAGCCATGGCAGCGCTCGCGGACGCTGACAAGAAGACAACCAGGGAAACGACGTCGTGAGTCGTCATCATGTAGTCGTGGAGCACAAGTTACGACCGAACCAGACTGAGACACATTTTGGTGCTGCGTCGTGCGATGAAAGGTAAGTTCACGACGAATTTTGTGAACGTTTTTTTGCCATGAAGTGATTATATCAGCGAATTACTAAATGACAGTAGTGAGCTGAAAATGCACTATTTTGAACGGTATTTCAAATTGTTTTCCAGCTTTTGTACTGCCCACTGATTGTGTTATCGGCGAGAGTCCAACACTCTCTTCGGACTCAGCGTGCCAAACAGATGATGGCGTCGGACCTCTCACCGAAGTTAAATTACTGAGGTGCCAGCTTCTAGCCACAAAACAGCAGCTGCACCTCTGCCAAATAATGCTCCCAAACATGAAAGCGCAGGCGGGTAAGCACAAGAAACTTTACGAAAGCCTTCAAAAGATGTCGAGCGGTATGAAGTTGATTTTTGACCAGTGTGATGATGAAAACGAACACCAAGTCTGCTAAAGCTGCGCGGTAAGTTTTGAACAGACCACGTGGCTTGTTTAATGATCCTGAGAAGTCCTGGCATCTTTCCGTGCTCAAAATTGGTTCAGTACATTACAAGACTATCCCCCCTCTCAGCTGTTATTGTACATTAATGTAAACATTCGACAGGAATGTTGAGGATATAGATTCAAACAGGCCTTATTAGGGACTTTCAATACGTTTGCCCACCGGCATGTCACCACTTGCGATGCTGTCTCAGCATCACATATCCTTATATTTCCAGCGTTTAAAAAACGGTTTTGTTTGTTTTCTTGAGCATTTCTTCTATTATTAACGTGGCAAGAGTCTCACTTCGCGCTGTGTGGTGCTTGATATTTAATATTTTGACAAATACCCTTATTTGACGTCTCCTGATGGATGACACAGCAAGGTTGCATGGACTATGGGCAGTGCATATTTGCTACGTGTTTTTTATTGGGACACAACAATGCAGCACAGAATGCTATGTCATGAAAACACCTCGCCTCACTTCTTGTGGGCAAAACTAAAGTTCTTTCATGGTCTTTATCTCGTCAAACAAGTGCGCCCAATCGGGTGCGGTTTCTGCAGTACGGA
This sequence comes from Ixodes ricinus, assembly GCA_037355805.1. Lineage (NCBI taxonomy): Eukaryota > Metazoa > Arthropoda > Arachnida > Ixodida > Ixodidae > Ixodes > Ixodes ricinus. The sequence goes on from JAZHYW010026735.1 coordinate 194,374, forward strand.
AGTATACAGACTGAACCTCGGCGACAACATCGAGGAAGTGCTTATGTACAGATTTAATCTTCGGGTCGGCATACCGGAATTCCATCCTAGTTTTCCAAATACTGAACAGTCCAAGCAAAATGAAAACATCATATGGGACATTGTCGCTCTTCTCAACTGGAAGGTACCGAATAGTGTGCTGGGTTAATAAAATGTCTTTTTTTCGAAGTTCTTTGCAGAATGTCCCAGAAGAACACAGCGTCCCAACAATGGATGAAGACGTGTTCGATGGTTTCGGGTGTTTTACACAGGAGGCAATCCACAGACCGGGGGACAAAGATCCATTTTTCTCTTAGCCACGGTTTGTCCGGCAGCGTGCCACTGTGCAACTTAAAGAAAAATGACTTAGCAGCTGGTGGAACACACATTCTTTTAACACGATAAAGTACGTCTTGCACGGGACACTGGCTGTATAGCGAGCGATACAAAGGTGCGGAAAAAGGAGCTCGACCAGGTCTCAGCTGAGCTTTTTCTTCGTGACAGTTCCAAGGTATTCCATTGAAAAACGGGTTTGCAAAAACAGTGAGGCCTCTTTCACCTCTTTCAAATACCCCGAAAGACTTGGGGCCAGTACATTGATTAGTCACCAGCATGTCGGTCGGCAGTTCGCCAGTTTCACCTGAATAATATTGCGTGAAAACGGGTTGTTCTGGTCGCACAGGGAGAAAAAGCGCGAAACGAGCTTTCTTACAAAAGATGCGAAAGTGCCGAGGCATCCATCCTTCACTTTCCGGAAGAGGTTGTCCCTTCTCACCCGTTCCCAACCCGATTTCCAAATAAAAGTGGCGAACACCCTGTGGAACTTTTTGGATGTTGACGTGCGAATATTGCACACAGACTCTCGCAAATATATACGGCGCATATTTATTGTCTGCCTTACTCTTTAACACTTTCACTACTTAAGTCCAGTACGGGGTGCTGCTCTTATAATTCCCAACCCCGAGATAAGTACAGGGTGTACTTTCCCTGGTTATACCCGCAAAGAACCGGAGGCTTTAAATCCCACATGCCGTGCCACACCCCACAACATTTCCCCAGTTAATCGCCGCGCCAGTGGCATTACAGAATTGCTTTGGTGAACGCAACAGTTTCCATAACACTTACTGCATCACTACAAAAAACGGCAACATCGTCAGCATATGCAGACACTTTAATCTCGACGCTATTTAAAGAGAAACCGCGAATGGTATTGCTGGCTGCTACACTCACGCAAAAGGGTTCGAGGTAGAGCGAAAACAATAAAGGCGACAGGGGACAGCTTTGTCTCACTGACGTTAGAACATCAATGCTTTTAGAAACACGATTATTTAACACAAGTCTGGTGGCACACCCTTTATACGCCATGTACACCCCTTTTAGAATAATGTCTCCTACATTAACGTGCTCTAATATAGTCGTCAGGACATCATGTTGGACTTTGTCGAAAGCTTTCTCGAAGTCTAGCTGCATCATTGCTACTTGGCCTTTCCCCACTGTACTTGGCCCCTCCCCGCTAAAAGGGCGAAACAGCATCGACCAATCAGCAGACCGCGACATCACAATATTCAAAAAGTCATTTAAAGCGTGAAATAGAAGCGTTCAATCTCGGCGTCTCGGTGGCAGTTTGCTCTGGGCCGGCTTGGTAGAACAGCGTCTTAGCTGAGACTGGCTGAGAGAAAACAGTGTAAAGGCTGGAGCGCGCTAGCGTCTCGAGACGCGGATTGAGTCCCGCTCAGCTCGTGCGCTGTCTTTGGCAGTGCTTTCTTTCCCCCAGTCTCAGCTGAGACGCTGTATCTAGCAAGTCGCCCTGTTGAGCGCACGTTCGTTCATTCTGCCGTTGAATATGGACGTGACGAAAACCTCACATGCGCCAAGTTTTCAGTCACCGAGAGTTATACCTTTTCACTCTAGTCACGCTAAAACGGCTTAAATTAGTCGTGTCGCATATTTAGAGATCACGACTACCACTAGAGGCTCTTTCGAGGCCTGTGGTTGGCCCAGAGATGCTCGCATATTCAGACCAATGAATGGCCAAACTCTCCCAATAAACGGCTCCGGCTAGAGTTCTATTTCATAATATGGGACACCAGATCATGTGGCGCCATCTAACGCTTGGATTATGAGTTTTTCCCTCGCGCGGCAAATTCAGAGGTGGGAGGGAGGCTGAAGGAAATGTTTAGTATATAGTTTAACGATAGTACATTTCTGAATTAGCTTTATTTTTTTAAAGTGCTCACAAGGGTTTTTGTTCTAGACAGGCTTCGACCATTCCAGTGTAGAGAAAAAGGCACAACCGCGGCTACAAACGTCAGGAGTGTAAACCATGAAACGATTATTTTTTACGTGTTATCAGAAAGGAAATTTTGTAAACAGAATTGTCATTGTAAATTAGACATATATTTTACCTTAGCATAACATTAGAAAATATACTTATTTCCCGGAAAAAAAAACCCCAAAGCTTTTGAGCTGGGAGATTTGGTATTGCACACAAGAACTGCAACGTTTTGTTCAACAAGTGAGATTGGTGAACTTATCTTTCCTCCTTTAAGAATAGACGTCTTGCAAAATCGAAGGAATCCCAGCGGCGTAGTGACGTGCAAGGCATCTTGGGATTCCCCTGCCCACAGTTTCGGTTTCGATTTGCAAACCTGACTTCACGACATCCCGTTACTAATAAATACAGTGCTCTCATTTTGAAATATCTAACCTCCCTAGATATATATTAAAATGTAGGTGTTGTCTACCAATACGGATTAAATGCTAGCGCACGTTCGTGTTTTTGTAGGGAAGGGGGGCGGGGAGAGAGAGGGCGCTTCTGGCCTGCCACGGTTTCTGCGAATGAAAAAAGACTTGGAAGGCACACACGGAAGAAGTATAGTGGTCGGATCATCCTGCTTCTATTACTCAATGGGCTTCTTAAATTATCCGTTTGCCGAGAGGGTCATGCTTCATACTGGACTGCTAGCCAGGCCGACAGAGAGTTATGGCACGCGACCTGCCACACTCCTACTCCTCGCTCAGCCCAAGCAGGTGCTTACGGCCGCTGAAAGTCCGTGTTTCATATGTAGCTCTCACAAATATACAAGCGAGCTCCGATTTCAGTTGTATGCAGTGCTTACATGTACTACTTCGCACATGGGGCGATCAAAGCCGAAACTGCGCCGCTCCTCTGAGTGGCCATAGAGCTACCATTATAAAATGCGCACAGGGTTGCATGCAGAGATTTTGAAAGTAATCGATTTCCCATTTTTAGCGTCAAGCGTAGCACGGTCCACGTATTAACGCTTTACATTTTGTTGTAACATATTTATCAATAGGTTTTTGGCTCCGCTCTGTTTAATGCCCTTTTCGTAAAGGAAAAGTCGTGAGTACAACTATTGAAGCTTCGGTAGAGAAGAGCTTGAATAAATACATCATTAATCAGAGGAATGAATTTGTGCAAGAAAGTTATGTATCTAGGAATGCCCAAGGCCGCGTCAGGCTGTGATGTATGTGTTTCAGTTCCTTCTACACGTGGAACTAAGAACGCCTCGACAAAATAAACCAGCGAACGCACAAATACAACGATACCCACTTTTGTTTTCATCGGAAAACAATGTACCGTTGCCGAGACCAAACGCATTCCGAGTCAATCTCACGCCAAAAATCCGTTTGCGAGTGGGAAAAGGCGCCCGGCTTTATCCCAGTCTGCGCGTCCGCAGACACAGGCGCGGATTGCGGAATCGGTGACGTGCAGTCACTGGTACACGGTCTGAGGAAGAAAATCGCGATTCGATCCGTCGTGTGAATCGGCTGTGCGAGCTGGCGTACAGACGTGTGCCCGCGGCAGAACAGGAAGTAGCCATACGTACGGGCGCGAGCAAGCTAGATCCACTACGAAGAGGCAGAGAGTACACTCTCCTCCACGCGCCCGAAATGCCGAGAGAGAGAAAAGTGGAAAGAGGTGACTACCGATTAAATTGCCGTCTAACGCAGTCAATATTTCTCTAAAAAAAATTTTTTTTTCGCGTAAAATTTATTTTTTGACACGCGTGTCCAACCAGACTGTTTTAAAAAAAAACTTTTTTTTTTGTCTTCAGGGAGCCCTTTAACACTCCACAGCAATTCCTGGAAGGGAGATGAAGGCGTTTTTAACCCGGGATTTAAAGATGCGTGACAAGGTGTCAAATTGCTGTCTGCCGGATGCAGGGTAGATGCCCCACGAGGCTTTCCCCGCCAAAGGCACCTCAACTCACGGTGATGTGTCATGACAGGCTGGAAAGACACTCGCTTAATCATCTAAATGGTCTGGGTGAGATTCCCACCTGGCGCGATAGCTTTTTTACTGCGATAGCCTCTTTCACTCCACTCAAAATGCGTCTGAAATAAGGGTGTGACGTCATCACCTGCTCAGCAAATCAGCATCGAGGTAATCGGCGGCTTCATTTTTCGGCTTCCCAAATTTTCTAGACTCCCCTCCTCCCCCCCTTCTCCTGACGAGACAAGGCATGTTTCATGTGAAAACAATGACTTGCATCACAGCAGTGTAGACACTTCTAGAGGATGTAATAAGGTTGAGAGCTGGGCTAGTTGGTAGTTGAAACATATCTGAAGTTAAAACAGCGCAAAAAAGGTGCAAGAGGAAACGACACACCAGACAGGACAGAGCGCTGTCCTGTCCGGTTTGTTGCTTCCTTTGTACCTCTTGCACTGTTTTATCTCATTATTTTCTTGAGGATGATTTGCCCACCTATTGTGGGTATGGAGAGGCTTCTTGAAGGACGTGCATTTATGGACTTCTCTCTTCCCCAGGGAATATCCCGGAGCCAGCACAAAGAAGGTATGTGCACAGGGACATGTTCTTGGTTAAAGGGCTCGGAAGCGCAATTCCTATCGGTCTCGAGGGAGCCCTTTGCTAACCGCCATTAAGTGGCACACCTGTAGGGCCACCTTTTTTCGTGTCCCAATGAAAGACGTAGTAGGACAGGAAGGAATAAGGGACTGTAATGAATCAGACTTATTGGGCTAGTTGGTTTGAAGTGAATGTCTTGCAAAAAATTTGGACAAGGGTAAAGAAACACATACGACAGGACATACAGACAGATTGACAAGGAAGATCATATATACTCGGCTTCTTTTATCTCAGAACTTGGCTGGAGATGCCTCAGTGGCTTTATCTGAAAAAGAATTCGGGTACCTTCGATCAACTACGAAAGGCATTACGTAGCCACTGATATGGCCAATCTTGACAAAAAAATATGCTGCTTGGTTGGTGCGTGTGATGCTGTCTATTTTGTCTGATTAATATGCTTCTTGTTTCTTTCTTCCTTTTGTGTATTAAAAAGCCAGTTGTTAGCTCAGCATTGCCTGTCAAAAGAGTCTTTCTTTAACCTTGTCCAAGTTTTTTTGCCACTGTCCCTTCCCAAGATGTTCAATAAAGGGGACAGACTGTTGAAAATAATTTTAATCTCTACAAGGGTTAAAAAAAATATTGGTGGCGCCGCTCTTGCGGCGTGGGCTGGAGGCCAGCGTGACTGACCGGTGACCCCTTGTGCAAACCCGCAGAGGAAGCACAGCACAGCCGCCGACACACCGGCTGTTGAGGCCAGCGAGGAGGAAGGGGCCTCCGTGGCCAAGGAGAAGAAGAAGAAGAAAAAGAAGAAGAAAGACTCCCAGGACTCGGAGCAGGAAGTGAGTGCAGTTGTCTCCTCACCAGGGCCCCAATTTTGGTCGCTGCGATAGCAACAGAGATCTAATTTGATTTTCATAGATCGGTTCATCTGCTAACGCGAGCAAAGAACGAGGTTTGTATGCAACAAAGCGTCATTCGCAAACAAAAATAAAATGGGAAAGCACCCAACGTTGAGTGCTAACAGACCGGAAAGGAAAAGTTTAGCGTCTGCTACGATCCAAGTGCGAGATTGGAAGCAAGCTGAAATTGTGATTGTCTGCTATTTGACGTTGGAAGCCATTGACAGCCCGTGCTTCCTCACAAGTTGTTCTGCTGCCGTACACAAGCAGACATCAACCGGTGGATGAAGGAGTGCCAAGGACAAGCAGATCAGAGGCACCTCTCTCGCTGTTTGTATCTTGGCGAAACGTTCTCACCAAAATATTGCCCAATTACGGGCTCGCAAACGTGTCAAAAATGCCTTGGTTGAAAGCTGTAAAGAGCAGCCAAGATTGCTCTCGCCTTGACCAAAATCGGACCCCTGGTTGTGCCTCGAACCTGCCAAGTCGGTTTGTGCCTGGCAGAAAGCAGCAGGTCTGGGAACTGATCCCGCAGGAGAGGGTGTCGCTCTCTCTGGGAAACGCTCTTCATAGTGCTCATCAGGACATCGTGCAAGCTCTTGGAGCATGTTGCCTTCTAACTACATGACCAAAATCATGATATGCTATAGCCGTTTCAGTACAACCTTCATTAAGTCCTGTCTACTAAATAGTGCAGAACTTATTTGTGAAACTTATTGTTTAGCTACTGTCATTGATTAAATTGACAATTAGCATATGCAAAAACCAGGCTCTTGCACACGTAGGGCATGCACACTTGAGATTCTAGTAAAATAAGCTCATTCTCTCCTTTGAAACCACCGAGATTCAATCAACAAAAGAAATAATGTGTACGAGACATATTCTATTTAAAGGACACATGCAAACGGAAAAAAACTTTTTTTAAACAGCCGGGTTGGGAAAAAGGAAGTCATAAAACGAATTTACAATGAAAAATAAAATTTTTTTAGACCTACGGTATATTTACGGCGCTATACAAATTTGTAGTTTGGCGCCCACGGGCGCTGCGGAAAGTGGCCCATATTTATCACGTGACTGGCCCCTATTTGTCACGTGGTACTTGCGCTCTTTAGGAAGCTTCCTATTGTCTCGAAAAGTTACTATTCATCTTCGTTTGAAGTGCAACAAAAAAACAAAGATCAATAAGTAACTTTTAGAGCCCAAATGAAGCTTCTGAAAAGGCGCGTAGCAGACGTGATGACCTGTGCACAGGTCAGATAACGGCGGCGGCGCCTCGGAGCAGACGAACTCTGTGCGGCGGCGGCGGCAGCGGCGTGGAGAAACGCTATGAACTGGCGGCGCACGGCGCTCAGAGTGCGGCGGCGGCGACGCACAGGTCTACCACATGACCAGCGGCGGCTCCCGCGGGCACCAACTACAAATTCGTTTTTTGAGCCGTAAATATAGCTCTAACAATTTTCTTTCTTCTTTGTAAATTCCTTTTATGACATACTTTTTCCATCTAGGCTCTTTGAAAAACGTTTTTTTTCCTTTGCATGTGTCCTTTAAGAAGAATTGAAAATTGCAATGACACCATTTTTAAAGGACTAACAAAGTTTCCACATTTTTCATCAATATAAAAAAACATAGGTTCTAACCAAACCTTGACAGCTGCATTCTACATATTCCTAAAAGGGACAATTGGAGAGGGAGTGCTGAAGCTTCGAAGACAGAACCAACCCAGTACGCCCAGTGACGTCACTGCACACCTCACTGGCAGGGCGTAGGACCCTGCCTTTGATTTGTTTTACGTTTTGTTCCTTACAAAAACTGGCGCATGCAAAAAGAACGGTTTTCTACTTTTCCATTCTATGTGGGGACGAATGCAAAATTTCCCCATTAATTCCGGAAACGGTTGCACAGCCCCTCTCGTGCTACTGTGCCTGAACAGGTGCGTCTCCAACTGGTGTGTTTAACATCCTATGCCGCTCTGGCTTCGGAAGGGGTCTTCAAGCGCTGCGGTAATCGCGCCGACGGATGTCACGATCCCGGCGGTACGTAGAAGTTCCGGCACAAGGTAGGGCGAGCGTGCCGTCGTGTCGACTCCCGGCCGCAGAACGGGCAGAATTCAAGGGCCGCAAACGAGGACATGCATTTCAGGCACCGTAGTTAACACTGCCAGGTTTCAGTGCTCGTCTGATTGCGTGCCCGCATGTCTTGCAGACGCCCTCCAAAGGAGAAGAAGAAGAAACACAGGACGGAGGAGTCCGACTAAAGAGCCGCGCCGGGACCCATTCCACCCTGTATCTATCCTCCCAGTAAATGGCTCATGCCCGCTTTTAGATGGGGTCCGTAGTCCTTCTCCGAGCTGCAGCATTCGTGCGGCCCGAATTGATAGATAAGCTCCCATTGGCTCGTGCACTGCATAGTTCCAAGGAACATCACCCCACACCCAAGGCGCTGCGGCCCCTCCGAGAGGAGCAGAGCAGCGGCCACGGCGCAAAGAATGACATTCATGCTTTCGCATTCACAACTCATAAAAAAGTGTGTAGATGTCCTCGGAATTTTTTTTTTTTTTTAACTGACGGGAAATTATAAGTGAGTGTAGTTGATAGGTAGTTACGTGCACGAGGCGCGTAAATAGCAGATATCGCACATTCCTCCATGCGCCGTGTGCGTACTTGCAGGTAATATTTCACATTTATAAAATGTGTACAAAGTAAACCAAGCTGCTGGGCAAAATGATTGGTAATGCTAAAATTACCGAAAAGCAGTAATAATGTAGTTAGTTGGGCGAGTTGGTAATGATTGAACATGGTTAAAATTGCGCACAAACAGAAAGTGAACAGTGAAGAGGAAAGAGAGAAGAGACAAGCGCAACTGCGCTTGTCTCTTCTCTTCCTCTTTCACTGTTCCTTTCTGTTTGTGCGCACTTTAACCACGCTTACCGACAGCCCTGGTTTTGCATGCGCTGTGGTGTCTTATGGCGAATTCGGGTGGTCAATCGCCGCGAACCGAGTCGGCGAACCGGCAACCAGGAAACAGCGCCGGCGGCACACCACGTGACCCTCGCCACCCGGAACACGAAACGCCAGACGGTGGCAGTTTACTTCGCCTCTTGCCCGCTCGACACCGCTAGCGAGAGCCGGTCACCCTGCGTCACCCATGTGATGGCGGCGAGTCAACCCCTTGGATTGACTCGAGTAGTGGCTGCTGAAGTGACTTCAGATCAGTTTCGCTCTTGCGTTCATTTTTTCTCACTGACCTTCTCTCCCATTTCGGAAGTGACGACACCGGATACAGTCTGGCGCCCACTCGCCCGGCCGTTTGGAGCTCGGGCGGAAAAAGCGCCGGAAAGTTGCCGCTGCTTGCCGGAGAACCACCACCCGAACGGTGCGCGCCGGCCGGAAACTGACCACACGAACACTTTCCGGCAAAATAAGTTGCCGACGACTGACCACCCGATTTCGCCATTATTTGCCTAACTCGAGTGATGCCGAGTCTGCAAATGCACTTCATTCAAGATACTAAAAGTCTAACGCTTTAGTACGTAGAACATATGCTAAGGATTGCTACAATAAACGGGTAAATGTGATATATTTTTGCAGTGCATGCTGATGTCCCGAAAATATTCAAGACTACATTGTCATTTTTTTTAATCGTCTGCGTAATTGGAGAAAGCTTGTTTTCACACCCGAGCAATTCAAACTCTGCTCACATTATTACATTTGCCGATTGAGACGGCTTCCCGCGCTCTTCAACTCCAATAAAAGTGCACAAATGCTAGTTTCTTCACGTTAAAAAACTCTTCATATTTGAAAAAATAAAAAAAAACTAGTTTGTTTGCAATAGCAAGCAAGTATGGCTTGGCACGCATGCGCCTTGTGTGCCTTGCACAAACATGGCAGCAAGGCGCGTGGCGCGGAAGGAGGATTGCCCTTGGTGGAAAGGAGAACGTGGGGAGAGGAGGAATTGCGCTACCTTTCAGTATATAGGGACTTTAAAGCAAATGGCAGCCTGTTGCAGGTCCAGTGTCCCATGCTTCTCTATGGGAGTCACACTTGTTTCTAAAGTCGTTTTGTGAGTGCACCAGGTCATGTAGAACTCTGCACTTGAGGTTTGCGTTGCTTAAACACTGCTTCATAACCGACCCTACGGTAGTTTCGTGGCCTCAACGGCAACAATAGCAGTTTCATGAACGCATTGAAGCAAAAAGAACTTTGGCACGGTGTTCAAGCTAGCGTCTGCCAAGGTCAGAGCACCCGGGCGCATTCTCTCTTTGCTCCAAGCAGAAAGAGTGTGCACCCGGTAGCCGTGGAAACACCTCCTAGTTTCTCTTTTCCTCAGTTGTGCCGTATGGACGGCGGAAATGCTGTCGGCCGAGGCTGCTGGTCACGTGCTCATATATCTGGTGGATCACGTCGCGGCATTTGCTGTGCTGTGCCTTCAGCCACATGTACTATTTTACACCGTGGCCAGAGTGCACACCAGGATGTGAGGGTCCGACCCGAGTAGTTCTTTGTGGAAGAACAGAGGTGTCGGAAGAAGGCCAGAAAGGGGGCCGAAATTCCACTCGGACTTGGCGCATCTCCCGGCAGGAGAACTATTGAGTTCAGGTGCAGCCCTGCGGCCTTGAAGATGCGTGCACGAACAAGGGCGGTTGCTTGAGGTCCCGTTACGCTGTGCGGTCTGTCAGAAATGAGAGCGAACCTCCGACACACTTCCTCCATGGCAAGACGCCACCGTTCAGACACCTCTCTTCTCTTTGAGTGGGTCTCACTATATCGTCCCTGACAGCTGAAAGAAGCGCAATCATGATTGAGGAATTGGTTGACAAGAATGCCTATACTGCGGTCAGCTTTCTGTGGCAATCCGAAGAAAGGAGGACGCGCATGTACGGTGGTTGGTGCACCCTCTCCCCTAGCATTGACTGCATTGCCACAGAAAGCTGACCGCGAGTATAACATGTTATGAAGCAAAAATCATTAAGGCCCGTTCACACACTTGTGACTCTCTTAGAACCAAGTGCCTTGGGGCCTCTTAACATCTCTTACCACGAGAGGGCACACTGGCGCCATCTTTTGGGTAGCAGTGTAAACTTGGCGGTCCAGCATATTTTCTATTTCTCTCGCGCATTATCCTTTCTTTCTTGGCTCGAAAAACTTTTGTCAACGTTATAAACGAGCCTTTCTTATTGGTATTAAGTACATTTGACCTCGGAAATTCCACAAAACCTTCGCTCTTGTGAAATGCAGTTCCAGGGTCACCACATAGATGGCACCAGCCTGCCAGTGTGTTCTCTCATCCTAAGAAATTTTAAGAGGTTTGAACAGATCTCGTCTCTCCGGTCGTGCTCGGTTGCAGTGTGTGAACGGGCCTTTAGCAACGTCCGCGACCAAGAGCGTTGCTGTGGTCGCAATTGACAACTGCCCAAACCTCTCTCTTCTCTCGCTCTTGCAGCTAGCCCACTACCTTGCCTTTGGGGGTATTGCAACGCTGTGCAATGAAGGCAGCTTTGGCAACCAGCTTGCAATTACTTTCGTGTTGTTCGGAGTGTGTAGGTACCTAGAAAACATGCCCTTCACTCGGCACTCTATACTTGGTTCCACTTTCAGAGCACAGTCAAAGGCTAGCAGGTATGCAAGACATACACAGACAAACTCAGAAAGCACTTTTTATGTCTGGTTGGATTTGGAGCCTCACAGAAAATGACAGTGACCTTGCGCTTTCAGCTGTATAATATATAACAGCCGGTTTTGGTCAGCCGAGAAGACTGTTGCCACTCGCACTGCTTAGCTTGCCAAACAGCAGTTTAACACCACAGAACGGAGAAGCTGTAGCTTGGTCACTTTCTGCTCCAGGGAGTGATATGACACTGCAGAAAACCACGTGTACTCTGGATTGCGTGCCAAATCTCTTGGCTGTGCTTTATTTTCTGCGTGTACAGCGCCCTGGGAATGAGATGGGAGTTTGCTACTTTGAGTGGGCTCGATCTCAATCCCCCCCCCCCCCTCCCCTTCGAGATCACTCTCTTCGTTGGCACGTCTCAAGCACGCTAAACTCCCCTGCGCAAAGAACCTCAAACGAGACTGCCGTTAAATACAAGCTTCCGGCCCTCATTGTAAGAGGAGACATTTATTTTGTCACTTTTGCGCATCTAGGTATGCTAATTTTTCAAATGTCTTTTCTTAATTATGGCGCTTGCTCGGTACTCTGCAGTGGCTTCATAAATTATTGTTCGCATTCCTTTCCTAAAAGAAAAAATCGGGTGCTTGTCAATAAATATAGACTTTTTGTACAAACTGAACCTTAGAAATTAGTGACCATGCTTTCTTCTGGTTCTTAATACTCGCACTGGCCCCCAAAATTCCCAAACTGCCACGGGAAAAAGTGTAACGCAAGATACTCTTGTTTCGAGTAGAATTATCCTCAGCTCGAGTTGGGGCCACTGCATACTCCAAGTTGTGGAATTCCGAAGCTTGCTCTCTCGATCACGCTGCGATGCTTCCTTACAACACTGATATTAGATACCTCTCAAGAAAGCACGCACGGACCATGGTTTTGCTTGTTTGCCACCATCAGCATGGTTGCCTCGCAGTCTCCAGAGTTTGGTGATTGGACCTGGCCTTGCTAGAAAGCATGGCCCCGAGAATGTGCAGTGACTTAGCCCATTTTTTAACCTTGAATTGTAAAATAAAAGGAATCCGACTCGAGGAGAAGTGCCTGCACACTGTCCAAAAGGCACAAAGTAAATGTAATGCAATTTCCGGGGTGGCACGGTTTAAACAATAACTGCGGTGCCAGCCTCGTTCAAAGCAACGGCTACAAAGATAATTTACAACAAAAGGTGCGAGTATTTTAGACAGAGATTTCGACGACAAACGAAGACTTAGCAAGTGCGGCGAATTCCAAAGAGGAAAAAAGTTCACCGAGAATCGCCCATTTGTTTGGGGTTCAGAAAATTGTGCCCTCGATGGAGATAGTCTTGGCACGCCCCGCCACGCTGGTGGACGGCAGCCACCTGGGCCGTCGGATATGTCTGCGTCGACGACGAAGGAAAGGCACCTTGGCTCGAGCTGCGCACAGCCGAAAGAGCGTATCACAAGGTTGGTTCAACCCCCAACAGCGACTCCCCGTGGTGTACGCAGTTTCAACCAGTGGCGGGAGGCATTCGATGCTCGAGAGAGCCTACGAGATTTTGCTTCGACGACGCACGCCCTCACCCAAAATGTCGGTCCACAGTTTCAAAAAGCGTCGCATCGTGGGCACAAAGAGTCCCGCACCATTCTTAATGGAACGTCTGCACGACCGTGGCTGCTGTAGCCGTGGACGAACTGCCATCTCTTGACACGGGACCGCCGAGCTGGCCCAGCGTCTGGGTCGGTGGGGTGCCGCACCGGCCACCCCTCGGTGCGGCCCCTGCAGCGTGGTCACGTCGTGTTGGAGTTGTCGCTGCCCGTGGCGGCGCCACTGCCCGGGGCCGCGTCACTGCCACTGCTGTCGCCCACCCTTAGCTTCTTCATGTAGGTCTTGAAGGCCTGCCGCTTGTTGCAGAACCAGACGCGCACCACCTCGCGGTCGTAGTTGAGCTCCTCTGCGAGCTCCGTCATCTCCGTGCCTGCGAGGAGAGATCATCGAGACCTGGTTGTCTTGGGTCGAGTGCTACGCACCGACATACGAGACCGGCATACGAGACCGAAAACTGCGTCCAAGTGGTGTCTGCCAACCAAAACATTCATAGAACTATACTCGGCGTCAACTCTCATCGCCGTTGTTGTCAAAGTGAGCGAGGTCTGCTGCACTCCTGCGTGGTTGAAGCTACTTGCGCGAGCGTGTGGTTTCGTTGGACGTCTCCTTTGTGTGCATGGGTGAGGTGCAACACGAAGCCACGTGTTCTTGTAGCAGAGTGGGCTGTAACGCCGTGGAAACTACACTGATCTTGACAACCTAGAGCAAAGAAGTTGACGCCGAGTACAAACGCATTGGAAACTAGGGTGCACTAACTTGCTGCATTAATTGGTCGGTGCTCGACCGACTTTTTAGAATTTCATGGACCGTTAGTTTAACTTGTGCGTGGGATGGAGCTCGTTGGACGTTGTTTTGTAGTAGGTGGGTTTACTCAGCTATGTACATAGAACGAGATGAAGTGATGCACCTTGAGTCAGCCTACTACAAAACAGTAGAGTAGGGCCAGTGCAAACCGTTTATTTGATGGATACAAGTTTTTGCTTGGTACAGCGTCGTGAGGAACGGTGCGAGCGTGTGGCATCATGAAAGCTTGCTTTCTGGTAAGAGTGGTTTAGAAAATGAGGTAATTTCCAAGGACACGTGTGTGTCGTTGATGCAGAGCCGAGCAACCTTTATTTACAGCACAATATGTTCTAAACCCCCCCCCCCCCATCCTCTGCACAGTTTTTTACGCTGAGAATAATTTTATTCCTGATGGACTCTTGACCTCCCTCCATTTTAGCGTGTTAATTCCAAAATCATATATTTGTGTCACCTGCTGACTGGGATCTTACATTGCTCTAATTTTCCACCCCAAAACAGGTGTTCGAAGCTGGTAGGCAGGAACTTTAGAACGTCCCTCCTGTGAGGCTCAGAGTGGTTGGCAACGTTCCTCTGTCCATCTAAACTAGGCCACCAGGGTCATTTTTTTTAGGTATCCTCCAACCCCACTTTTGACACCATGTTTTGTAGTAGGTGGGTTTACTCAGCTATGTACATAGAATGAGATGGAGTGATGCGTCTTGAGTCAGCCCGAAGTCCAGCACGAAATGAGATGCAGAGCTCCCGCTCTCTATGCGCTTCATCATCTTCGAACCCCGGCTATCCAACAGTTGTCAATCAAATGTGCCTGGTAAAGTAAACAGCAGCAAGCTCCAATAGTCTGTAATTGCAAAGATGTATCTCATGAGGGCAACGTCATGGGCAATGGGTACACAGGGGTAGTGAGGAGTTTAACCCCCGTTTTTCTCGACCAAGAACCAAGGAATGGCCTTGATGCAATAAAGCAGCTCGAAAAAAACAATGAAGGGACCAGGGAGTGGCTCATAGTTACACATCAATGGGTGGCTTAGACAGTAGTCCTTAGGACTTAACTGGGGCAGGAACGGTTGAGAAAATCTGGGAACCCACGGGGTGCTCTGGGAAAACAGTGTTCCTAGGAACCCAGTTTGAGAGCCCAAGGTTATCAGCACTCCATTCCGCTACTTTCTCCTAGGCTGGGGCTTGGTGCAAAGCTTGCACAGCCGGCTATGGTTATGACGAGAAACTACCATGTCGTTTCGCTCCGTTGGGAACGCTGGTCTAGGACGGAAAAGCGATTTGAGACGAAGCTTGGGACAACTGGGGTACGTGCTCACCTGAGGGGTGCCTGCTGGTCTCGAAGAAGCGGTTGAGCACCTCCAGGGCGGCTGGAGTGAAGGAGGTGCGCTGCTTGCGCTTCTTGCTTGGCTCGATGCCCACCAGGTCAGAGGCGCAGCGCTCGCCGTTGCGGTAGCGCTCTTCGGCCTCCCGCATCCAGCGCTCCAGCACGGGCTTGATCTTCTGGGCGCTCTTGGGCGTGATGTCCAGCTTCTCGAACCTGCCAAAGAGGGCGCTGCCTAAGGACCTCCACCATGGCAGACATTGGGCGGGATGGGGGGATTGGCGGCATGCGCGAACGACAGGGGCGCTCCCTGTGGTTCGTGCATCATCGTCATTGTTTGCGACGTCGCTGGTAGGACACACTGTGCAAATCTTGGATCCCTCGGCTCGTCCGCCGCTTGCTTCATGCACTGTTTGGGTAATGCACGGCAATGCCTGTTTGGCACGTTTGTAGTAGGACATTTTACCAAAGCTTGAAAACATGGCAAGCGTGGTCGTTTTAACAAACACCTTTGGCTTCGAGGGTCGAAGCGCTAGGATGGTGGTGTGCTGTTCTCTACCCCAAATAGGGTGTATATTTTATTATAGTTCTGAGAAAGGAATATCTCGTCTAATTGAAAATAGGAAAGCGAAATTTGAGAGCCTAACGCGTTTGTAGTAAACACTTCAGCGAAAGTTCCATTGTGTTCTGCGAGCGCTAGTCTCTTATTAGTTCCAATTTTATTCCTTTCTGAATTTTGTATACAAGTAAACAAACATTCCCTCAAAATAACTGGCAAGAATAAGTGGTGGTTGGCTTCTGGAGTCGTTTCAGCTAAATCCCTGCTTATTCACCCGGTCGACGCGAAACGTGCGAGGCATCCTCGCGATCAAAGTTCGTTAAATCAAATAAGTCGGTGACACTTCAGTGCCCCAAAAAAATGAGGCACACACCTGCTATGATTTACTGCCGTTCGTATGATTAATTTTGCAGACCCAAAGAATTGTGAATTTGCAAACAATTCTCGGTAAAACGTGGATAGAACAAATGAATCAATTGTCTGTATTTGCCGGGCCATGACCGACAATTTGAAGAAGTTATGAAAATTTCTGCTTTTCTTTCGAGCAGAAGTCGGGATCTGACAACCTTCTTTGCCACATTTTCGACGCAAGAGGTGCTAACTGTCACTTGTTGACGAGCATTTGTTTGTCAGAAACTGTAGAGTCACGCTTGGATAGAGGCGTCAGTATTGGCAAGCTCAATGTAGCTAAAACAAGTCTGTGGCACTTTGCAACACAACTGCGTGCATGCACAGTTAAGATGACGGCATGTCATTTACTCTGAAGAATGCAAAAACCTTTTCCTACAGGATCCTCCACAGATCCGAAAAGACGAGAATCAGAGAGGCTGTAAATAGCCCCGAAGCATGCCGTGCAAGCTGTAATGCGAAGCTCCAGGCTTGTTTTTGAACATTTTAAAGTTTTTTAATGTAAAAAGCGAGCCACTATTATTTATTAGGAAGACCTCTCACAAGAACGTCCTACACATTCTTTAATAAATAAACCGCTTTTAACTGGCATAGATTCAAACTACCGATCATAGCAACTCCGTGCAGTAACGGAGCACATTGTCTGCTTGCATCCTACCTGCTCCATCACAGGAAAGCGCCCGCGAGGTGACGCCACCAAAACATCTCGTCGCCAATAGACGTACCACATCAATTTGAAACTTGCCGAGAGCTATATTCTTGAAGTAAAACGCCTGAAGATGGGAACAGAAGAAAATAGATGCTAACAGGACACTGCATACATTCAACAGAATTTTATTTTGAAAACATGAGCGAAACATAAAACATATGAACTAAAAATTGTAAGGATAAAAAGGCTATGTCCCCTAACACATGACTTGCTCATTGCGGATATATGCAAACTCCTTGTCGGGGTGACATCCTTGCCATGCAATTTGGTAATTTCATAAATTTCACGTGCGATTTTTGTTTTGAATTTGCTCACCACTTTAGCTACCTTTAAAAGCTGGTTTGCATTCACAGCGGCCACGATGTATTTATTGCCAAGTGACCAGACGGGGACTGTCAAGTAGCCGCAAAGTGCTCTCTTATTCTGTCATTGACGCACCTGTCTGTCCCTGTCTTTAGGCGTTTTACTTAAAAAATATACAACCAACTACTCCAACTTGCCATCCTATACTGAGAGCTACGTCACAAACCACTAAATCTGAACTGCAGACTGATTTCGTGCACATGCTTTATTTTTCTGGGTCCCAAAAAGGCACCCAACTTCAATGTGCTCATGCAATCTTTTTTTTTTATATCTGCATTTATTTCTTGTTTTTGAAAAGTTACCATCTGCACCTGTAGCAGAACTGGTAGCTTTAATGCACTACTGCACTTCACATTTCTAAAAGTGACCTATTTAGTAGTTTTTGACGATGCTCAGCAAGTTTGTAATTGGAACGATGTGTCTATTTTCACGAATTAAAAAGTGACTTGGAAACTTCTAGTTAAGTAACAGACTTATCCTGATGATTAGTCCCATATATTATGTACCCCTGGTCGTGTAACTCTTGCATAAAACACAATGTGTAGCTTTTGCAACTTTTTTAGAAAAATCTCTAAAGCCTATAAGCCAGCTTGTATATATCCATTGGTGCCAAGTTTCATGGTACTAGTATTAATCTCGACCTCCCAGGCGGAAAATTAATGACAGCCTCGTTTGGGAGCTCCGCTTCGGAACTTGTGCACAGCCCCTCGACCGGTGGAAAGTTAATCTGCCCCAAAATAAGAGTGTCTCCACCCCGGGGGTCAACCGGCCAGCTCTTTCAACAAGTAGCGGCAACCAGAAGGCGGCAAGTCGCAGCGTGTCGGGTGCTCACCGGCAGATGGCGCTCTGGCTGTAGGAGGGCCCCTCGCTGGAGCTGAGGGCCAGCCCCACCTGGGTCTGGGTGAGCCCCAGGGAGAGGCGGCGCAGCTTGAAGGCCTTGGCAAAGTTCTTGATCTCTTCCAGGTTGATGCCGTCCACTATGTTGGCATCCGTGTGGCTGATGGTCACTGCATGCGGGCAGGGGCCGCTCACAGTCTTGCCACACACGCATCGGCCATGCTGTTTTGGCACACCCGTCTAATTCTATGGCCTAACATAAAATACCGCCCACGTCACAATCCCACCCGCTACTCTTAAAACATTTGAAAATCTTAGCGAAGGAGACATGAAGTGCCCGCCCCAGACTTCCGAGCTCACCTAAGCTAACCGAGATTCTCCTCCGCGTGAGGTGCCTCTCCGACAAGCGTGCTGGCAGGTGCGCCGGTGCAAAGCAACCAAGATCAGCCTATTGTGCGCCTCTTGCGCTTCGGGCCTATTGAGCACCCATCCCCCATATTTTCACAATTATCTCCAAATTTTGGAGGGCGCTTGCTCTGTGTTTAACGGTAGCTACTTGGTTGCTACAAAAACATTTACAAAAGATCAAGTTAAATTTCCAATTCAGCATGTTTGCTTGATCTTGATCAGAGTAACCCAGATTTGAAAATAAAAGTTCAGGTACGCTTCACATAGCTGCAAACATTTTAGTAACTCTAACTGTAAAATAACCTAACGGAGCCACAAGCATTCCTGGAAAATTGATTTCACTACAGATGGATTTGATGTCTCGCATGCAGAATTGTCCAAATTCCCGTGGGACCGTTGTGCTCCCGGGGGGCCTCCTTACCGGGTGACGTGGGACCGCTCGTCTGCGCACCGGGCTCCGCCGCCATCACCAGATCTGCAAGAGGGCAGCGGCATTCTGCTCGTTACACAATCGCACAAACCGGCGCCTCCAAGAAGCTCCTCGCAAAGCATCTGCTCCTAGCTTCCCTCCAATGTTTCGCAGCTGCCACCGAGAAATCATGTCCCCATTCACTCCCCGCCGACAGCAAAATGTAAAATACATATCACACTACAGACACGGCGGAGACTCCAAGCAGAGAGCTGGACGCACGCTCGAGTCGTCTGAATTTCAAATCAAAAGTCGACACTACCTTTGGCAGTAAGGGTGTGCGACGGAGACTGTAGGAACAGATTAACAGGAGACGTCCCGTCGGAATGCAAGACGATGTTCTACCTAGAGTTGCGCTCGCACGATATCCACATTCTGCTCAAATGCACGCGTCAAGATGCGAGGCATTCTGGAAGCTGTGCTTGCCAACGCGTTGCTTCGGGTCGGGCTCTAGCTGCCTTCTCCCGAAAAGAGACCGGAGACAAACCGACAATTCCTCGCCCTCTACCTCTAATGCAATCCGAGCCCGTTTTGTAGCGTGAGCTACATTGGCCGAGGTTGAGCAGTTTCGCGTGGCTCTCATAATGAGCCATGCTCATTATGCAAACCGTGCTCATTATGCGGAGCGCGCAGCACTGCGCGCTCCGCACAATAACGCATAATGAGCGCACGGCGGCTCCGCTGCTGCCGCTGAGCGCTCCGCATAATGAGCACGGCTTGCATAATCAGCACGGCTCATTAAGAAAGCCATGCGAAGCCGCCGCCGCGCGCTCGCCGCCGACGCGCTTGCCTCGCCGGTTTGCATTCCAGAGGAGTGACATCATAGCCAAGTCTGACGCTGCACCAGAGCCGCTTGATAGCGCCTCTCATTTTGTGCGCATAAGCTCACGCTACGTATCTCCTGGCATGGCCAAGCGAAGCCCCATTGAAAAGGAGGAACTCGCTCGAGCTGACTACGTCAAGCGAGGCTGATTAGCGAGGAACCCATATAGAAATTGCGCGAATCCTCGACCCACCCCGATCACCTCGAAGCTAGACGAGAATTACAATGACGCATCCTTCTTGGCGTAGCACTCGTGAGACGCTGCAAAACGCACTGGCAGTGACGCTGACACAAGCCAGGCAGCACTGCGGGGATCAACTAGTGAGGACTTTCGGGAGGGCCTCGTCTTGTAGGTGTGCAAACTGGTCGGGTGCTCACCTTTGGGCGGTCTGGGGGAGAGGGCGCCAGCAGCCCCTGACCGCCAACTGCCCTGTCTGGGTCGGGGCCGACACAGTGTCCACCTTGCACTGGGACAGCGACAGCTGCACCACACGCACAGCACGCTGTAGCACATGCCCAAGTTCCCGAGTGGTTTGGGTCAAACGTACATAGTGCACTTGGGTTGTCTGTGTTTGGCGCCCAAATGTGGGTACAAGCCAAATATGTAAGGCGCGGGAATTATTTTACGCGCATTTTGTAGAAACTACGCCCGAAGGTATCCTCAGGGAGGGAGCGGCATTCCTGGAATACCTAATAAATGATTGCCTTAGCAGAATTGCAGACTTCGTGCGCTAGAACTGCAATTCCTGTTCAACCCCGAGGCGGACGCTTCAACCGCTCGTTGTCTTGCAGCTCTCCCAACAGGTCCAGGTCCAAAGTAGCGACAAAAAAAAAAAGCAGGGTACTCTCCAATTTTAGAATGAAAATCAGTACTGGAAGGTCTCAAAATTTTTCAAACTTTCCACAAAAAATTTTGCTCCATAAAGTAGCTGTTGCCCATGGCACAGGTCCACTGCAGAATGGTAGTACCCTTGCATTCTGCCACACTTGCACTAAGCACTGTCGGTCGTGCTCACATGAGTTGCCGTATCCTATGGGGCTGTGCTCTCTCTCACGATGCCACTTGCTCCGGCAATGCCGAGCAACCACTACCTTTGCCCTCTGCCTTCACTTTTCTGTCCCGTCTCTAGCGTTAGAAAAGAAAAAGGCTCTTGCTTGCTAGATGCATTGAAATTGAATATCGAATGAATGCTTGTTTGAAAACAGGGACCGTGAAAAGTTTGCAGGAGAGGTATCTGTAACAGGCGACCCATGTGTAGCGAGAACGGAGCTCTCGCATACTTTTTGAGCGCCCTCGAGCATTTCCAGATGTGACGGCATTCACTGCTTGCCAGCATAATTTCTGCTGCTCAAGTCACTGTTTGTTCGAGATTTCAAAACTGTTTCAGCTAAAAAACTAATGGACATGTTTTTATAAAGCATACATACAATGTTAAAAGGAGTTTTTATACCATACATTCCCTAGTAAGCAAGCTGGTTTTCTTCCATTCTCCATGGACTCGTGAGTGGGGTTAAAACGGCAGCGTCATTTGTGACTAGTTGCCAA
The DNA here is from genome assembly GCA_037355805.1 of Ixodes ricinus. Lineage (NCBI taxonomy): Eukaryota > Metazoa > Arthropoda > Arachnida > Ixodida > Ixodidae > Ixodes > Ixodes ricinus. The sequence continues at coordinate 215,593 of JAZHYW010026735.1, forward strand.
GAGATAGTGCTCAGGTTAGAGCTACTCGAAGTCGGCTATTGCTCTCTGTGGAGGCACATACAATGGCTCTAATGACGTCGCTTTGACGCGGTCCTTTGCAAACCATTACTGATGCGCATATGCCTCAAAGACTGAAAAAAAATAAAAAATAAAAAAAAAGCTTTGTTTAAAAACATTGCAATATTATAACACTCCCTATTATGTAAAAAGGAAGGAAATGTTTTACCACCCTAATGAACTATGCCTGTCAAGAGTCCTAATTCCTTCGCAAATAATGCACACAATGAAACCCAAGTGCGGCAAATTTATTTCCGACTTTGTCAAGTTTTGTTATAACTGTGCAACATTATATGTGTCAAATTTTACGTTGAATATCTTCCACAGCCTCTATGTGCTGAATACATGAGGATGCAGTAAATAAAACTGAATTGACGCAAGCGCCAAACTTATGCAATTTACTGCGCATGATTTCCTCAATCGAAAGTAGTCTCAGAGATTTTAGCCGTACACTTTGTTACATTTTCTGGTGAACACTCCAAAAAAGTGGTAGGTTTAACTCCACTCTTTATTCTCCCAGTCCAAACGAACGTGTTCGCACACGTCCCGCCATTCACTCGCTCTTGCACCCCGCTCTCCCTCTGGTGCTTGCCTTTCCCCCATTCCTTGTTTCCATAGTCCGCTTGTCCCTAGAGTGCCCCCTACCCTTTCGTCGTGCCCTCATGCTCCTTAAATCCCCGAAACTTCAATTGCACAAATACAATCAAAATGTTGGGAGCAGATTTCATACCCACGTAGAAATATGTCTGCACACGATACATCACTCCGGCAAATTCCACCGTTAAAAAAGCTACTCCACCAATCCAATCGAGCCTGGCACTCTTCTTTTAGAATTGTTCAATTTAAAGTTATCCGACCGAAAGGATTCCATCCCGTGATCGTGGGTACTGCTTACGTCCCGGCCGCCGAGAGACAGACGGACAGTGGTTCTTGGGAAGGAGGGTGGAGTTACCTGCGCAGCCTGCAGCTGGTGCAGGGGTTCCTTGCAGGCGACCGGCATGGCCATGAGGAAGTGGGGGGGCAGCTGCTCCTCTTCCTCGTCCAGGGGCTGCAGCTCCTCCGCACCCCCAAGGCCCAAAATGTTTGAGTCCTGCGAGTGTTCGTTGTGGGCAAGACGCCCTCCCGAGCCCTCAGTGCCACGGCCACTGGCAAGCTGAGAACGTCGAGCTTGGGTCCTCCCACCTCCAGCACCTTCGACGACGCTCCTCGAGCGCGTGCTGGAGGACGGGCATTCAAAGACCTGATTGACTAGAAGGCCTCCACTGCCTCTGGTCAACCTAATGCCCTTCGACGTGTCTGCGTCTTACGAGTGGCGTCAATTGCGCCAGTACACGAGGCCCGACCCTCATGCAGCCGTCGGAAGCAAATGGTGGCGCAGCACTCGCTTGTGGCACGTGTTTCGAGTGACAATGGGCGCGTTAAGTCCGTGCTCTGGGGCCCGTGAGTTTGGTGCTCCATTCACGAAACGACCAGGAGCGCCACCGGAGACTGACACTCGAGCGCGCTCTTCGTGCACAGAGTTTTTCTCGGAGTGCAAGTGACGTTCACACACAAGACGGTTGAGCTGACAGTAATGTTATCGAGACGAAGGGTCGGACTGCTACCCTTTTTCAGTTGAATAGTGCTTAATCCTGTGGGTAAAATCTATTTGATTTGAAAGCCAAGACAGCAATTAGCGTTCCAGATAAGGTTTGTTTGTGCATCTCGCACGCAAACGAATAGACGTGCCATCGACTGAAGGGTGGTGTGCCAGTAGCATATTGCCGGATTCCGTCTCGCGCTGCAAGACAGAACCACGGAACATCTCTGACAAGTTTGTGTTTCCTGCGTCGAAAACCAAGTTCAAGAATGTTGTCTTTCCTTTAAATTGGAGCAGGATGCATGGTCAATAAATAGATTAGTCAAGCTAATTTTCCATCTGCTTGAAGCGAGTATACCTTACTCTTCGGGAATATTAAAACATTTGAAGAAACTTTGTAACATTGCCATCTTTTCTTACTTTACACTCTGCCGTTCCGCACGAGCCTTAATTAACTTACCTTCGAAATAAATTCGGTTTCTGCCACCTGTATCCACGATATGCCTGGTTTGCACCATACCTGTCATAACCGTGCGGTCGGAAGTGGTTCTTGCGGCTCGTCACTCCTGTACGCTATGCTCCGTTTAGTTGCTGCACTTGGAGTATGAAATTTGTGAGCGTGGGAGTAGGAGTAAAAAGCGCGGACTTAACGAACCCAACGGTGGTCGATATTCATAAGGAGTGCAAAGCATGGATTCTGTGATTTTGTCGAGGCGCTTTAGGCGAACCGCTCGATCTAGGGGTTTGCGAGAGGTTACGACAACCGTCGGGGCAGACCCGAGGGGCACACTGCCTGCCCGCCAGGCCACGGGACGCCGGGAGAGAGACGGGGCCTCACCTCGTCCCTGGGCGACTGCACGGTGTAGGGGGGCAACGACCCTTCGTCCACGGCCTCTGGGGCATAGTCTTCGTCCTCCTCTTGGCCCTCTTCCTCCTCCTCTTCTGCCTCCTTGGGAGCCTCCTCTTGCTCCTCCTCATGTTGTTCCTGCTGCTCGTGTTGTTCCTGCTGCTCTTGCTCTTGTTCGTCCTCGGGTTGTTCACGCTGCTGCTCTAGCTGCTGCTGTTGTTGTTGCTGCTGTTCTTGTTGCTGCTGCTGTTGTTGCCGCTGCTGTTGTTGCTGCTGCTGGTGCTGCTGCTGCTGCTGCTGCTGCTGCTGCTGCTGCTGCTGCTGCTGTTGTTGTTGCTGGTGCTGCTGTTGTTGTTGCTGGTGCTGCTGCTGTTGTCGCTGCAACTGCTGTTGAAGTTGCTGCTGCTGGAGCTGCTGCAGTTGTTGAAACTGCTGCAGTTGCTGCAGATGCTGAAGGTGAGACTGAGTCTGTGGTTGGCTCAGCATGGAGACAGATGCCAAATTGGACTGCAACTGCAATTGCTGCTGCTGTTGAACCTGGCTGTGTGGCTGCATCTGATGCTGGAGCTGAGGGTGCTGACTGTGATGCTGGACCACCTGGACCATACCTGCTGTTGGCTGGGCTCCTGCCTGTATCAGGGGCTGGGCTATGATCTGCACACAAGTCATCCACAACTTGGTTAGGGGCTTTAGTTGAACTAGTTGGTGCATCTTGGTGATGGGTCAGCTTGAACTTACAGAAACAGACGTAGAAAGAACAAGGAAAAAAAAAGCTTGAGTTACACATAAGCACTTCTTCTGAGTGGGAATGCGAGAGCATGCAAGCCGCTCGTCCGCTGCCTTTTCGTCTGCTGCATACTTTTCGTCGCCAGTCAGCGCGCGTGCGCCCCTGGTGACATTGGACGCTCTGCGTTAACGGCGCGGTGATGGACACGCAGCGCCATGGGGTGAGCGGTCGTGGAAACTGACGAGCGCAGCGGCCAATGGGAGCCCCGTTGACGCGCACCAGCCAATGGAACCGATGGCGATCGCGGAAACTAGGTGCCGTTTTGCGCTTCAAACTGATGACGTCAGCTCGCACCATGGGACAGTTAATGCTTTCGCATTAAAACAGCTGTTTTGTCTTGTCCTTTCTACGTCTGTTTCTGCAAGTTCAAGCTGACCCATCACATATCCACAACTTGTTTTAGTGCATACTATATGATACCACTAAAGAGCCAACCCAAATTAAAGTGTGATTCATCTGGTGAAAGAGTAAAAAAACTTTGGGACAGTAGCTTGTCATTGTTATTGGAAGAAGGTAGGAATCCAAGCTATTATTGAGGTGCCAACCTTCCATGGTCGCCACAGTAGCCCGACCCAATTTTGTGCACTCTGTGCATTGTAATCTATGGTCAGAAACACAAAAACGCGATCATTTTCCTGACTAAGTATCATGTAACATAAAAAATTCTGAAACATCGCCATGCCCCCCACCCCCGATTCCCGTCGGACGTCATGCAATGTCCGACGGGAACCACATCAATTGTGCGATCTGCGGTACCGGTACACATGACAAGAGAGTTTGCGGCGGGTTCTTGCATTTTTGTTTGCGATCTGCGCACACAATATCGGTTCCCGTGACATCCGTTCCCGTGACACGCAAGTTCGTAGTGGGTTCCCGCATTTTTGTATGCAATCTGCATGCACAATATAGCAATATATAAGCAACTTTGTACTAGTTTCCCGCATGTTTATCGCACCGCGAATCTGCTGCGCCCCCAAGCTTCGGTATCTTTTCCTATGACACGGGAGTTTGTAGCAAATTCCCGTTTATTGCGCCGCATCCGCAATCTGCGATATCAGTGCTCATGGTTCGTAGCGGATGTCCCGGTGTTCATCAGTAATTTTTGATAAAGTTTTGCTGTCTCATTGCCAACGATAGCCCACCTAATGTTTTAGAGCGCAGCTCTTAGGCGCCCGTTTCCGGCTTGAGCGACGTCGGCGTCGCCGTCGTCGGCGTAACCGCGCGGTGCATTATGGGAAATATCCCATAATGCACCGTACGAGACCCCCCCGGGGTCACGTGACTTCGGGGGGGGAGGGGACGTGACCCCTCAGGTCACGTGACCTCGGGGGAGGAGGAGGGGAGGGAGGGTCACGTGACCCCTCAGTCACGTGACCCCCCGGGGTCACGTGACCTCGGGGTAGGAGGGGTCACGTGACCTGGGGGAGGAGGGAGAGGGGGTCACGTGACCCCCAGATCACGTGACCCCCCTCCCCCCGAGGTCACGTGACCCCCCCCCCCCCGGAGGAGATTGAAGAATGAGGGGAGGAGGAGCAGGAGGTATACCCTCCCCTGATTACCCTTCCCTCCTCCTCCTCAAGAGCTGCGCTCCAATTCGGCGTTACAGGGAGTTGTAAACGGCTTTCATTTTTTACAGTATCTTAATAGTCAAATATTTGTCAGCTATCTTACTGATAAAGCTTGACTGTGCGTAAACTTCACAACTGTCCTCTGGATCAGTTAGGCTACTCAATCGTCTAAGGCGGGGGTTCTTAAACTTGATCATCTCGGGGAACACAGCCATCAGTCTCGAAGGACAGAGGAACCACTCTCCCCTCTTGACCTTGTTGCAGAGAAGCAATTGAGAAGAAGCCTGCATACTTTGTCCAAAATAACGTGCACATTGTAGAACATATCTCGGACGAAAGTAGCGCTTAAATTGAAAAAAAGTATAAATGGGGAGAACTTGGGCATTGAAGGAATTTCCCAGGGTCCCAGGACCTCAAGCCACCCGGCTACAAATGGTTAGCTAGGCTGGTAGAACAAACTTGTTTTTAAAAATACACGTTAAGAGGCATAACTGCTGGCATTCCGAAGACCGTGGCTGCAAAGAGAGGTAGCCGAGGCATTGCCCAACTGAGGACCCTGACGCACCTGTGAGGACACAGCGACCAGCTGCCCGTTGATGTTGGCGTACAGCTGGGGCATGGACGCCAGTTGGTTGCCTGCCAGGGTGGCATAGTTGCCCGCAAACAGCTGCTGCGCCGTCAGGGCCGTGCTCACTGTAATCCAGAGAATTAATCTTGGCAGACATTCTGGGTTGTCAGCACACTCTTGGGCCTCGAGTGCTCTCGGAGCACTCTCAGAGTGCTCCCGTGGGGCAGAAGAAAGAGTTTGCCGGTGTCTCCAGTCGCGCTTGGGCACGTGGCTAAAATAGCCACAGGTCCGAATGTCCGAGGAATGTCCCAGTCTTGGCATTGATGCACTAATGCAGTAAATGAGTCTATGACTATGTAAATGATAATGAGCATAGTGGGGGAGCTTTGTATCTACTCAAATAGCGCTTAAGTAAAACACACTCTGCTTAAGGGCAGGGACGGCCAAGGAAATTTGGGAGCTTGGAGAGGGACCCCTGTGTTCCCAGGAAGCAGTGTTGGGTACATCTAAAAGGTACTTCAAGTAAAGTACAAAGTAAATGAGACATGATGTACTTCAAGTAAAGTAGAAAGTACACTGGGTGCAATGTACTTGAAGGAAAGTACTAGAAATACAATGTACTTTCAAAGTAAAGTATGAGTATTTTAGCACAATCATTCATGATGCCCTTTCATTCCCTATACTGTGATTTTTTAACTGGTATGCATTGCCCAGGGGTAATCAGAGGTGCATGACCTATTTTCAAAAACAGCAGCGAATATTTGATAAAGTCAAGCGGCCACAGAGTAATTAATTTCAGGAGTGAAGCCAAATTCAGAAGTCCCTTTTCTGAATTTGGCGCCGCTTGCATTGGATTGTTGCACCCAAGGGGGTTAAATGTACTAGAAGAGAGCATGACGTCATCCTCGTAGCTCCCGCAAGAAATCCTCTCATAGAGGACTGTCCTCTCCTTAATGAAAAAAAAAACAGTGAGTGTGCAAACGAGCTGGTGATAATCAATCATAATGTGACACCCGAGATTAGGGTGTGAAAAAATTAAAGAACTCTCAAGTCGAAGGAAAAGACAAAAGATAATGCATCAAAACATTGTGACGTTATCCTCTGTTGTTTTCTTTTCTTCGACTTGAAAGTTTAATTTTTTCGCACTGCAGTCTAAGGTGCTACATTATGATTAATTATGCTGTCCTAATATTTTAAACCTCGTCACTTGCGCTGACCGACCGAGAAGTTGCGAGAGTTCAAGAAGGTACGGAAAAGTCGCCCCCAGAAGAAAGGGAGCGATGCGTCGTCTGCTCACGTTTGTGGTGAAAGTACAATATCCCACCCAGTATTTCTTTGGAGTGGACAAATATTCGTATCGTGATAAAAATTTAACGAAATCAAATTTGGGAATGTACTTTGAAGTCGGGAATTGTACTTTCCTCGGAAAGTACCACAAAAAATACTTTAAGTAAAGTACAAGTACATACTAAGAGAATGTACTTCAAGTAAAAGTACAAGTTTCCTAAACCTACTTGAAGTAGTACTTTAAGTACAATGTACTTGAAGTACCTCCCAACACTGCCAGGAAGTTAGTTTGAGAATCTAGGACTTAGTACACAGGACAATGTCATGTATTTTTGCTCCTATCACTTATTGCCTGCACTGGGCCACAACAGCCTCCTTGCTTCCAGAGGGCAAATTGTGCAGGGCCAAACGACCTGTTGTTGCGCTCATTACATCTTGGCACACCATCCGCTGTGGCAAGTTCGTTCTGCAGTGTCGAGTGTGCCAGAGTGTAATGATGCCGTTTACGTCCCCTGACATCAAAGAGCCGTCTTGAAAACCGGCCAAATACAATCTCCATCCAACCAATCGTGACCATTGACAGTCAATGCTCCTCGTGCAATGACATGTGCGCACAAAGATCTGGTGACAATCGAACAAGGGTTGCAAGCGAGCGTCCAAAACAGCCACTTACCGTGACCATTGTGTTGATGCTGCAGCTGCAACTGTGGCTGGAATTGGGCCTGTAGCAACTGCTGCTGCTGCTGATGATGCTGTTGTTGCTGCTGCTGCTGCTGCTGATGTTGGTGTTGCTGCTGATGTTGGTGTTGCTGTGGCTGATGTTGCTGCTGCTGTTGAGAGGCAGGGGCAAGTGCCGCGGCCAGAGAGAGCTGCTGCGAGAGTGCAGGCAAATTGGCCAGGGTGGTGGTGAGGATAGCGCCGTTGGCTGCCACCACCTGCACCACCTGGTTGGTGCTGCCCGCTGCCAGGGGAAGCCCCAACACCTGGCCACCGCCACCTGCAATGCCCCCGTGCGGAACACAGATCGGGTGAGCCAGAGCTTGTACGGCACAGTTTGTGACAAGGGCCGCTTGTCGTTATGTAGAGCGGTAACACAAAACCGCCCGCCAGCCATTGCTGCTCCTTGGGCACCTTGTTTAGCATCAAAGGCAACCACAAACAATGCCTGAACTTTCAACAACTGGCCCTCACTGAGACACATGCTGAATTCATAAATGAGCATCCTTTTATTGCTCCAAGCACGGATACAACTTCAGAACGGAAAAAGGGGGCTAGAAGTCAAAGTGTCTGCATTAATTTGCCATGGGGTACCCTGTCACATGCTTTATGGAAGTCCAAAACGATAATGTTGACTGGCTCTGCCCATAAATTTCTTGATTCTGCAATAAGGTTACGGTCTTTCGAAACATTGTTGTGTTGACTGGCAAGAATGGGCTCAGTCAGCTTATATCGGACAGATGTGAGAGATATAGGAGGGTCGTCTGTAACACACAAACGATCGACAGCAGTACAAGGAGTGCTGAAAGTCAATCTAAAGGAAGGAAACTGGTAGAAAGTGAAGCCTAAAAGCCCACAGCTAAAAACTTTGATAACTCTGCATAACGCAGGAAGAGGGCCTTTGGTATCTTATCATGACCACTAAATGACATTGGTTACAGGTTGAGTATTATGTTACTCAACCTAAACTTTGAAGGACAGGAAATGAAATTCTTATCTCAACAAGAATTTGTGAAAACAGATTGTGCAGCTGAATGAAAATATTTATCAAAACATTGTGCAATAGACCCTTTTCGAAATTGTGAAATGATGCATAGATTATGCGCAGCCGCCATTGGTTGGTCTCATCGCTTCCGGCATGAAGCCCGTGATTGGTTCCGAGTTCGCGCTATGACGCAGCACTCCTGTGGAATGCGTTTCGATCCGAGTACACTCTGAATGCTGACGAAGCGATCATGTTTAATGCGTGCTCACAGTGCATGACCAACTAATGGCGGCCGCACTATAATCTATGAATCATTTCGAAAAGGGTCTATTCAACTACCATTCACAATTATGAAACCATTCATTTAACAGATCTTTTATTGTCAGCATTGATACTAAAAAAAACATAGGGGTTTGTTTCTTATACAGCTGGATAGTATAAGCTAAATTCCCTGACTGCACACATCCAAGCTGTAAGCTTCTGCCATGTTTCCGTTTAGACTGGCATCATCACGAGGTTACCTTCTCTTCTATCTTTCGAGCCTGCATTGATATATCAGTTTACCCATGGATTTGGCCTTTCAGTGTGTATGATTTTGTCAGGGACAAATTAATTTGTGAAGTAGTAAACAATATATTTAAACCTATTCCAAAGGTTATTAACATTAGTATCTGCAAAATAGTTGAGCTGAATATTTAAGTAATCAAGGGTGCTTTCATCCTTGGTCACTTGCTTTGTGAATATCCCACTTAACCCATTCAGTGTCTCTAGCAATGAGCAAAGGGCTTTTGTACTGAGTGGAGACTGAAATATAAATTCCCACAAATAAGAGGCTTGACCAATGGATGATGAAAACAACAGAGTACACTCAGCTTGCTCAAAGTGCCCTTTCTCGTGCAACTTTTGCGCAGCTACATCTCGAGGAAACCACCTTGGTCCCCATTACAATGGCACAGCAGTTCCGCCAAGACTAAACACGGACACAATTTTCTCCTCGCCACCAAGAATCACTAAGTTGCAGTCAACCGGGCCTGTCGATCAGACCAAACGAGTCGGGTTGCCTGGGGACTGTTATGAAAGTTTGAAATGCTGCGGAAAGCTGCTCCCAGTACAGACGAGGCCGTCCGCTTCACTCACCTGGCAAGAGCAGAATGTCGCTCCCCGCTGTTCCTTGGAGCCGATAGACCATTGTTTTCTGACACCCATTTAACGCGACAAACTTCCAGAGACGGAGGTACTCTTCTTCGTTTCACCTTACGATGGACGACAGCGGACGCTACGAGCCATCTGAGCTGATTCAGTCCCGCGTGCGTGTTACGTGACCCTTAAGAGGGCGTGTTGTCACGCGATGATGCTTTGGCAGTGCTGGATTGGCTGGGATGATGTGTGGTGCCGGTCCATTGTAAGGTCAAACGGGGGTACTAGAAGAAACGGGCACTCAGAGTCGAGCGTGAGCCTTGCTTCCGAGACACCAGTACGCATCGGCACCTAGGCAGAAGGTCGCACTGCCGCATTTCCTGCATCAGCAGACCGGGCAGGAGCACCGGCGTTGGGCGCCGTGCCCTCGCCGCTTCAACCCATCCGAAAACCGACGCAGCTCTCGATTTGTGCCCTGCTCTGGCCCGTGGTTTTTAGGAGGCGGTGGAGGCGAAAGTCGGGGGAGGGGGGGAGGCTGAAATGGGGCTACCTGCGGCAGAGTTGAGGAGGATGGGTGTCCCCTGCTGCTGGGCCTGTCCCGCGGTGGCGAGGAAGATCTGCTGCGAGGCAGAGTTCACCTGGGCCGTGGCTCCCAGCCCGTGGGGCGCATTCACCAGCTGCTGCAGGATGACAACGGGGCGGGTTTTCTCTCACCACTACTTTGCCGCTATCCGAGCTCTTTGTTCGGGCCAGTCTGAGAGCTAGATATCCTGTAGGTGCCACAACTACAGAGTTTTTCAAACTTCCTTAACACTATATCTCGGGAAAAGAAAAAGCTTAAAGGGACACTGACACCCCCCAAAATTTTTTTTTCATTCTTTGCCAGGCGCTTCATTATGGTGTCGGAGGACTACCCAATTAATATTTTGCAACAGAGTAGCGTATATTTTTAATGAAGTCAAAAGACGCAACTGCTCAAAACCGAAACCGAAACCCGCGCACGGAGGTCGGAGAAGTGGAGAGGGGAGAGTGAAAGGCGGAAGTCACGTGGCTACACCCGACTGTGCGCTTTTTTTCCCCTCTGCGTAGCAGACGACATGCGTAGCCGCATAGCGAGAATTATTTGCCGTGCGATTCTTTTGCAGTTATGTTTGTTCCGCTCGCTGTTCTGTACTTCAACATGAGTTGTTTCGTACATTGAGGAGTTGGAGATGAGTAGTGAGTGCCCGTGGTGAATTTCCGTGATCGGCTCCGAAAAGAATAAACCCAAGATGTTGCGTGAAGAGCTGGCTCACATGTCCTGCGTCCGAAAGAAAGTGGCATTGTGCGACAGAGTTTCCGAAAGATCAACAGGATCGGGACCAATGGCTGGCTGCAATTCCTGTAGAACATTTACGGGCACCTCGGAAAGCGGACGCCACCTGATTTATATGCTCCTTGTATTTTGTGGAAAGTGATTACATTGAGTTCGCAGGTGTCAAAAGGAAATCTCATACCATTTAGTTCAGCGACGTTTCGTCCACAACATCTGTTTGTTATTTTTTTTGTTTTTCAGTGATAATTGTAAAAAAAAGAAATGTAAACATCGCAAAATGTATGAAAAAAAAAAAAAATGTACGCTATCACTGGGGATTGAACCCGGTCCTGCCGCGTGTGAAGCGGACGTCTTACCACCGAGCTACTGGGGGAACTCTTTCCTCAGCAATAATATAGCTGGTAAACTGTAAGTTGGAAAGTTTGCTGCCAATTTTCCTCCAGCAAAAGCACTCCCGGGTCGAAGTCGGGAAGCACCACGCATTAGCGACATTCGCACCTAGTAAAGAAATCGTACGCGTGCATATTCAACTCGAAGTACACGTCGTGCTTGACGTTTGCGCGAGCGATGTCTTCAGCCACGAGAAGGGAGCGACGGCTCGGCGACGTCTTCGTGCAAATCGGCTTGGTCGTCGGGCGTGTCGTACGGGATGAATACCAATTCTTTTGATCAGTCCCAAATTTCTCTTCTAAAGGCAGACAGAATTCGCCGGTACCGCGAGCGACAGTTCTGAAGTAGAGGTTCCACGCCCGTCGTCCGCTGCCATCGCCGTCCCCGCGAGTCCCACGATACGCGAAACGACGCACGCACAGAATGCTTCCGGTCCTCTATGGCACGTTTTTTTCAATCAACGTATTTGCAGCTTTTAGAAGCCACGAAAAATGGGTTTCATATTTTTTTCTATTTTTAATAGTCAGTGTGTGCCTTCAGTGACCAACGACTTTGATTAAATTTGGTGGTCGCGTCGATACCTTAGAAAACGGCCCGTGACCACGGAAAAGAGAGTGAGCGAGACCCGAACCGGCCAGTTCTTGATCGGCGGTGTTCGGGCGGAAAGAAACCGAATTTCGAGCCGCAAATTGTGTTCTGGGTAGTTGGGCTCTCATATGTCATGTACAACTAAAAACCTCGGCGAGCATAAATACCCTGTCAGTGTCCCTTTAAGGGTTGTCCCAAAATGTACCAACAGCGCCAGTGGTGTAGCCGGTAAGTGTTTTTAAAGGGGAGCTCCGGCGAAATATTGATAATCATTCATCATAGATTTTTATAAAACTTTCACGCCTGAGTATGTCTACAAAATATCTCATCAAAATATTCAGCTCTAAATCAACGGCTGCAGCTCTACTGGCAACACCGAGCAGCAGTGGCATTGGGATAGATCATGACGTCAAATGTTGTTTCCAAGAGCAGACACTCCCCCTCTATAGTATTTTGCATTCTATTGAGTGTCTGGTTTTGCGGGTCTAGTTTAAGCTATCTGTGGCTTGCGATGGAGGATGGGCGGAACTGGTGCTGCGCTGTGGAGTGCCTGATATGTACCAGTAGCGCCAGTAGTGTAGCCGGCAAGTTCTTTTGTAAAGGGGAGCTCTGGCAAAATATTGATAATCATTCATCATAGATTTGTATAAAACTTTCAGCCCTGAGTATGTCTACAAAATATCTCATCAAAATATTCAACCGCGGGCGGTGAGCCAAGACGACTCTCGCCACGGCAGTGGTGGGCGTTCCGCTCACCGCGTGGGTTCCTCTGGAGGTGACCAGCAGTCCCAGGGGCCCCCCTGGCCCTGGACGAAGGAGGGGCCCTGCCCGGCCTGCACCAGCTGCGAGCCCGGCCCCAACTGACCCAGCAGGTTGAGGGCTGCCATGGGCTGCAGCCCCGCAAAGCCCACCAGGCCGGTCTGCTGCAGGGGGCCCAGGGACTGGCCGGGGCTCACCAGGGTGGCCATGCCGCCGCCAGTCCCGGCCTTCATCAGCTGCACCCCGTTGGCCGCTGCTGCACGAGACACCCAGCCGTAAGCAAGCGGGGGACCGACGCACCGGGCGAGGAGTGACCGGACGGCAGCCCAAGTACGCTGGAGATGCTGGCGCTAAACTTCACCGTTTACGTTAGTGCCCTGAAAGAGGACTTTCTGCCACACCGGCAGTTTTTATGGCAACCATTGAATTCTAGGAAAACGAAGGAAATTGCTCGTTCGTGCTAACTGTGCCACACTCTGGGCAGCCTCCAACTGGCAGAAAGACGACGCTTCCAAAGTTTCTCGTCCAAGGACTGGCATGCTTTGGCCCTCTGGAATCGGAACTATTTCGACCTTTGGTCACCCAGCTCTTACGCGAGCCTATTATTGTAGTGTTGGCTACACTGGCCGAGGTTGAGCAGTTTCGCAAGGCTCTCATAATGAGCCGTGCTCATTATGTGAAGTGCACGCTCCGCATAATGAGCACGCATAATGAGCACGGCTAGCATAATGAGCACGGCTCATCATGAGAGCCACGCGAAACTGCTCAACCTCGGCCAGTGTAGTCACGCTACAAAACACCGGCTATGTGGCGCAAGACGCAGCCCAATCAAGAGGGTTCAGCCGTGCGCATTCATCCGCCTGGTCCGGATGCAGACCCACCAGTGTTGGCGGCAGCCTTGGCGTCGTCCTGCAGTGGGGGGCGCCGCCTGCACCGCCATGAGCACGTGGGGCGGTCCGGCGGCCATGCCGCTCACGGGGGCGGCAGCGGGGGCCGCCCGGGGCACCCGCAGGGCGCGCCCGGCTGCTCCTCGGCCATGGGCACGCCCTCACGCCTGACGCCCACGGGCACCCATGGCCAAGCATCCTGCACGCACGCCGACACTTGGTTATAGATAGGATTCTGTGTTTTCAGTGTTTATTTTTTGTAGAAAATACATAGTTTGTCGGAGACTATCTTTGTTTGATTCCCAATTCTCGAAAATTCTGAGTTTAATTTTGCAGTGTTTCTTATTAAAAATAAATAAATAAATAAATAATATCCGGGTGTAAACATATGCTAGGTAAAAGAAATAAAATGCTCTTGTATCAATTAATCTTTCTTCATCTGGATCTGGCGTTGGAGCCATAGCCATATTGGCAATACAAATTTTTCCCAGGACAAAAGTTGCACGCGAGAGTTTCTTCGATAAATGTTGATACCTTAAAATCAATAGGCTCCCGGGCGTAGCCGCTGGAAAGCTTGTATTCATCCCATCCTATATTCCCTCAACATACCCCGCAGTGGAGTGGTAAAGGATGCAATAGAAAAGTTTCAACTGCCCCTCTTCCCCATTTTATGCAATCTCTATGGTCCATAGCTTTCACTGTTACAAAAACACAACCTCTATTTCATCTTAAAAAAAAAAAAAAAATGACCGCATCTTTACGTGGTGAATGATGTTGATTGGGGCGAAGCTCTGGTGGTGCTGATGATACCGATTTTGTTCATAGGTAGTGCTGATGGTGCTGATTTTTTTTTATTGCTCATAGGTAGTGCTGAGTTCTGGGTTGCGTTTCGACTTCATTATTACTGCTTTATGGTCAGTGAAATGCAGAGCCAGTGGTTCTTCTAGCGGATCAGCTTGGATCCGCTAGAAGCCGTGAGAACGCATCTCCACCGCTTAAGTCAACGGTCCATGCCAGAAAGAGAATGTGTGGTATGGAACGTGGTTATATACGCATTTGAGCATTTGACCGCAGCGCCCTCTCGTCTATAAACGTTCAGCCAATGCATGCAAAGTTTAACGCGATTATATACGCATTTTACCGCAGCGCCCTCTCCTGTATAGACGTTGAGCGGCTACATGCAACGTTTCATCCATGACATCCCCAGCTCTTGAGTTACTACCACATCTCAGAGCCTCCTACTCGTCCCGCAGTCGTGGCCGAGTGGTTAAGGCGATGGACTAGAAATCCATTGGGGTCTCCCCGCACAGGTTCAAATCCTGTCGACTGCGCAAACATTTTTTTTTTTTTTGAGAAGACAGATGGGATGGCAATCGATGTGAGCACGGACGCCGGACGGACGGACAAGGCTAGACCCTAAGGAGCTGCTTCGCCCCTAAAACCACTGAAAATAATATTTTTTTTTTTTCACAAAACAAATTTTTTTTAGAGCAATATTGACGGCGTGAGATGCGATTTAGTTAGTAGTCACATCCCTTTCCTACTTGTTTTCTCTCTCGGCATTTCGGGCACGTGAAGGAAAAGTGGATCGGCTTCGCCTTCACGTTGAGGTGGAGAGAGTGTATCACCATCTTGTTGAGGTGGAAAGAGGTTATGACCATTATGTGACATCAGGCACGTAGCCATGGGGGGGGGGGGGCATGGGGCCCGGCCCTTCCGAAATCTCCCATTTTGCTGGGAGCTCCTCTCCCCCCTCCCCCTCATACGGCATTTTGTTATGGACTTTGCGCGCCAGAATTTGAAATAAATCCTGCGCCGTCAATGTTGCTCTAAAATTTGGTTTTTGATGCGCGTGTCCCAACCAGTCTGTTTAAAAAACTTTTTTTTTTTCAGTGGTTTCTTAAAGCACAAATAGCATGGCCCAAACTGGAAACCAAAACAGTAGCTTTGGTCATGACCCGGGAGTACAATGACCTGTTGTCCTGAATGAACCTTGACCAGATAAGCGGTAAGACCCCTTTTGATAATGCTCCAAGATTCGAACGATAACTGTGGTGGCATTTTCCCAGGACCATCGACCCTGTAAGCTGATCAAATTTAATTGAAAAATAGTTTTTTTTGTCCGTGTTTGTGCATGTGTGTGGTGGGGGAGAGGGGCATTGGCACACCAAAATTCAGAGTTTATCGCATAAATCCGAATTGACCAAAATTTTAGCGGCAGGTGATCTGTATGAAAACACGGAACCCTAGTTACAGGCGGGGGGGGGGGGGGGGCAGGGCGTGCACCTCCCGTTTTCAGGTGGATGGCCCCGTTCCCCCAACTACCGTCCTTCCTCCACACTGACGTTCTTGTGCGACAAACCCGTCGCCAATTTTTGTTGCCAAGAATTTTACTTCTCTCATTTATGTGTTGGCAGGTGCATTTGTGGTGCAGTGGCGTTAAGACACGGAGGAAGGGCCACCCTTCTGGAAATGGGAAGCCCATTCACACCGACAGCATGGTCATGCTCAATGAGGCTCAATGTGAAGTGTATCAGCACCAATGTGCACAACTTAGCGCTTGCACATTGATGCTCCTAGGAACACTGCAGAGAAGCTGTATCTGGGAAAAGGGGAAACTGATGACTGAGGTGAAGCCAACTTTGGGGATGAACCTTATGAGCACCAATGAGCATGTAGCACTAAGGGCACTCATGGGCAGATTGCTCATTGGTGCCCTTAGAAACATTGCAGAGAAGCTGAAATTCCGGGAAAGGTGTTTCTTTTAATGCAGGTGAAGGCAATTTTGGCGAGATCTCAGACTTGGAAATGATGACACTTTGTACCAAAAATGTGCAGATTGAGTGGACTTCCTGGAGATTTGGTGTAGATCACCTTAATCTGATACAAAATTACCGAAGAATTTGGTTTAAACCTTTGATGCTCACTGTGTATGAAAGGGGCAGTTTTAAATGGGGTAAAATTATTTTTACCGACGGTCAACACATGCATTACTGATGGACGTGCGAAGTATGGGAGCCTTTTTTTACGCAGCGTCCCCTTTTCGATAAATGTCATTTGTCTAAACTGAGGCTCCACTTTCTCTAAACCGAGCTTTAATAAAATGAGCCTGTTCTGTAAAACATGTTTTAATGGAGTTTACTACGGTTGATGGAACGCCATTTCATCGAAACACGTTTTAGAACAAGCACTTTTTATCAAAACTCGGTTTAGAGAAAGAAGAGCCTCAGTTTAGAGAAATGCCATTTATCGAAAAGAGGACGCTGTTTAAAAAAGGCTTTCCTACTCGCGCGTGCATCACTCGGGCGCGTGTTAATCCAACCGCCTCCCCCACGTTTACGCCGCTTCGCGGCGGCAGTACGTGGCAGCTCATTACAGAAATGTTAACTCACCGAACCCATCCATACACGCTGATTTTGCTAAAAGGAGGCTTATCACCATTTTCTCTAAACTGGGTTTCTCTATAAAGGGATACGATAAACTGGGGTCGGTAAGATGGCATTTGCTAAAGCGAGCTTCTCTTAAACCGCACGCCTCTGGTTTCGATGAAATGGCGTTCAATCAACCGTAGTAAACCCATTGTGAATGGCACATATCGTTATATTGTGAAGCGATTTCTTGATGCTTAAGCTTTTAACAGAAGTGGGGCGAGGCTCTTCATACAAGAACCACATGCCCGACACTGTCACGAGTGCCACTTGCATTGACATCACATCTCTGCCATTGTGCTGGCAGCGCTACTGAACGCATGCTCCCTACTGAATGCGTTTTTCACCAGATTTTTATTTTCTTGGCAGGAGCAAGCCATGGGCATGGTATGACCACATGAATTCAGCGAGAGCATCAGGTTTGGATAGGGACGCACCAATGGTAGCATTCTGAAAAGGCTGTTGCCCACGCCCACAACACCAAATACGTTGACAAGTTGTAAAAACAATGCGAAACAATGAGGGTATAGGTTTGACGAGTTGTGGAAGCTCCTCTCGAACAAGTAGGAGGGCAAACCCTTGCCATTTTCGTTTTTCACGCGAGCAAGGTGTGGAAGGTAGTACAGTGGCTAGCGATATGAGCAATGAGTCATTTTAGCTCATATTACTAGCCACTGTACGAACGTCGAGGAACACCAACGGGCCTCGGCGTGTGGGCGTCCTATCGTACTGACTCGGAGCCTCCGCTGTCATCCCAGTCAAATTGTTCCGATACCTCCGATAACGATACCCGATGGAGTCATCGGAACGATCCACTAAAAATCTCTAGTAGCTGTCTGTCACCCAGTTTTGACAGCGCTACCTTTCCCGACCCAGTTCCGGGTATTTGGAACAATGACGTCCAAGTCTCCGAGCGCGAAACGCACGGAGGTTCGGCCCAGTTTCGCGGCGTAACGTTACAGGCGACACAAGTCCCCGGCCACCGCTAGCCTGCAACCAACGGCAAGCGCAACAGGCCAGCAGCGGGCCAGCGGGCCAGCTCGCTCCCGCCAAGAGAACAAAGCGCCTGCGGGCAGACCTCCCGCCTGGACGTCGGCAGAAGCGCCGCGGGCGATGCAAACCGCGCTCTCATTACGTGCCGTCGGGAGCCTCGACGCCCACGATAAATTATGCAAATAGTGCACGCGACGACTGTTGACAGCGTCAACAGCGTCGCGTGTTCTCCGAGCGCGAGGAGCGTCGAGCGTCCGTCGCAGCGTCCCTCCGCTTTCCGCTACGGGACGTTTTGGCCACGGAGGATCGACCACAGTGTGGGATCGACGTCAGCGGCGCCCGATAAATTATGATAACCGAGGCGGCACGCGCGCGTAGGCACTCGAGCCTCAGTTTTGCGGGGATCGTGGTCGCAATCGATGCAATCGGACTACTCACCTTGGATGTTAATTGCCGCTGATGAGGCGCCTGCCAAAACGAACGTTGCGCTAGCCGCCCAATTGAAAAGTAGTGCCTCGGTGGCGCATGCCAACCCCCGCCTTATAAATTATGATAATAAACGGATATCAACAATTCGGGCGCCTTTCTACGCGCCACCTTAGCGCGTGCGCGCACTGACGCGCTGCAGTTGACGCAACGGTCTCCACACACTCGGGATTTGCCGAAGAAGCAAACGTCTGGCGCCGACAGCCTGCCGCCGAACGCTTCCTAAACTGCCCTGCTCGAGGAGCGACGAGGCCTGACACCGCCGAGTCCGCGGCCGCTTTCTGATAGGAGGGCGGAGGGCGGAGGAGCTGCGCTGGTGCACCACAGGCCCCCTAACTTTTATTCGAAACGCACGCGGCGCAGGGAACCTGCGCAAACTTGACAGAGCGATGAGAGCAAGATGTAGTGTGCCCATGCATTAAAATTTCGCTCCTTCGCGCATTCCTTAACTTTGTAATGCCTATTAATAATATGCCCTAATTAGTATACGGCCCCCTTACGACGAATTCACGCGCCTGCGCAAGAAGAAAGAGTTCCGCGCATAAACAAATACATTTGAAATACCACTATGCCAGATGGTTACAAATTTATGGTGACACGCCGCCAAGCTAACGCTCGAAAAAATAACAGGGTTAATCCTGAAAAGGCAAAAGTGCTGCTCGTTCTGTAGTTCGAGTTTATTCGCCAGCGCGAACAATGGTGCCTGCGGTGGCTGTGTTGTTGTGATTATCATACCATCATACCAGCTGGAGCTGAAAGCAACCATGAGAACAACATGACACAAAAGTAGGATTTCGATATGCACTAATCAAACAAATAAAAAAATAATAATACCTGCATAAATAAACAAAAATATAGGCGATTACTAGCGGGTTAAATTTATTTAACAATCTTGTGGCGCCGCGCGGGAATGTTCTTAAAAGTTTGTTTTGTTTTCATGAGCAAAGCGGGGGCCAAAAATCAGATGTTTGCTTCTGCTCGCCGATGGGTGTGTGTTTCGTGATAGTGAGTTGCTGTCCCAGTTCCCCCAAAGGCCCGAAGTGCCAATGACTGGGCCGTTGAGCGATCGTGCTGCGTTTTAGGAAGCATTGCCGACGGTTACGCGGTTTGTGAGCGCCGGAGGGACGATGGAGAACGACGCCAACCTGAACGACGAGGTGAGGCGAGGCGAACCGAGTGCTGGCCTGCTCGCTCCCTTCGACGCTCACGTCTTGGTTTCTGTTCGCAGGAGCTGTCCGAAGATGAAGAGGTGGGTGGCTTCTTCCCCCGTCGTGGACACCGGCAGCTCGCACCTGAAGTGCCTCGCAGCACGCCCTGTTGCGAGGAACAGCTTGCACGCTGACAGCTTTATGACGGAGAACCGAGACTGGAGGAACTAGCGGACTACACACGAGCCTCGCACTCTGCTTCATCGCAGTCTTCCCGTCACGGTTCTCCCCGCACCGTCACATTGAGCTTCAGCATACGGTTATAACTCGGTACATGAGAAAAACCTGTTGCGCGACAAGTTGAACGACAAGGATCGCTTAATTCAGACAAAAGTATTTTTCGGCACTACGGCCGAAACATCCCTGCCACATTCAGGCGTTGCCAGACCGAGGGGTAGAACGACATTCCTGTCACTGAGCTCACTCATTCATTGCATGCCCTTGAGGTTAAATCAGTTAGTCTTTGTTTTCACGAGAGACAGCATCTGTATGCGACTGTCGGAAAGTTAGCACTGGAGTGCCTGCAGAGCCAACCTTCTGTGGACACAGAAGTGGCACCAGAACCACAGAAACTGACGTAACCATAGGACACAGACACAAAAGATGACACAGGGACCAGAAATCGTGAAGACCGCACGTTATGCTCCGACCATGCGAGCTTGTCACAGGCCACTGGCAGAGGTGGCTGTATGGTTCACATGCATTTGTGTTCAGGGATGAAGATACTCTGTCCTGTGGCCCTTTCCTAAGGACAGCGAGCTAACTGCGTTGCAAACACACAGAGACTCTTTGCTCTTCATTCCTCGGCACATTATTCGGGCTTCCTGGGGGTACCGAGAGAAATTTGACAGGAACAGATGAAGGGGTAAGCTAGCTGCATAGGAGTGTCGCACATTCAGAATGCAAGAAGGAGAGCTTCTGGAGTGGGAATGAATGGGGCGGACGCTTTGGGCAAGGCGAGCGGATGGGGTGCAATTGACGGGTCTTGTTCGACAAAGTTTGGTCAGCTTGCTCAAGACGGAGAGAGTAGTACGCCCGAGCTCGAAGTTAGATGATTTGTTCATATTTACGACTCTCTATAGTTTATTTTCGAGTGATAAACGAGGCAAGAGGAGTAGGGAATGGGGCGTTTTTGCGACACTGTGGCTATATTCCAAATCTTGCCTGAGTGACCTGTCTCCTACATCAACGGTTAATACCACGTGACATTGTGAGTAAACAATCCACGACTCGATTTTGGAACGGCCGGGGTTGTCACCAGAACACTACGGAGATTGGCTTTGTCTTGAGCTGCGGCAAAAATGAAAACACAGCAGCGATGGTGGAAAATAGCAGACAATCGCTATTGATCAGTACAAACTTCCTGAAAAGACAATAATATTACTCTGCAAAGTTGTTTTTAAAGTGACAATGCGGTGCTCGCCTCCCTTTTGGGCTGTATATTTGATATCAAGATAACTTACTCCTTTCACTGCAGTTAGACATCAAAAATGTTTTTATTAATCAGTGCGATCACACGTAAGTCTAGGCCAGGTGCCCTAAAGGTATACATCCCCTGCATCGTGATTTGCACTGATGACGTTTAGCTGGAAAATTATAATCCACTTCCACAAGGTGTGGTGGTACTGCGCACTGGGGCTTTCTCAACACTGATGTGTAACTAATTCCGTTTCACTTTGATGCAAATATGATTGGGGGTGGGGTTGTTGACTGATCGTATACATGAAATCTTCGAAGCCTTCACTGCTTTACAAATTGTTATCTTCACATTACGCACACTTTCGGAAAAAAATTATGTTCTACATCATCTGCTGCGTTTGAGCATCTCCAGCCATGAATGTAAGAATAGGGAATGCACTTCAACGCCAAAGACGAGGATGTGGAAAAGCTCCTGTTTACTGCTCGCACAAATAATAACTGGCATACCTTCTTGTAGAAGGTGCACGGTCTGCATGTGGGGCACAGTCAATTCGTGCTTTGAAAACAGAAAATTGCAATAACCACACATAAACGGCTGCACCTTATTCTCTGCCATTTCAAACGTCTGCCACTGAAGCCAACGAAGCAGACGAGCTTCGATGGCTGTGAGCGCAGAAAGCAGACGACGAGCACACGGTGAACAGATCATGTGACGTCTTTACTCGCTTTTAACCATCCGATCGGAGCAGAATAGCGTGAGTAATTACTCCAGAGTAAACAACCCGCTTCTGGAACGCGAGTTCCGACGTCATTGAGTAAGCGCGGATAAGTTTTGAAATGTCAACGATATGAAACCTTTACTCCGGAGTCAGGTCGAGCAAATTTTGGAACACAGCCTGTATGATGTCGCATTTCAATCCGGTAGTGCCAGGTATGCAGTGAGCAATCCTAAAGGTTAAAGATGGTCAGTATGCGAGGAAACCGGCCCTCGTCTCGTTCGTTCCGAACCGAAAAACGGAGAACACTAAAGCATGTATTTTTCTGACGGTGAAAGAGGGTAGCTTGTAGCTGCTTCGTTGTTTGCATCAAATTGTTGAGAGTTTATCGTCGCACGGGGATTTACGCATCTCTACATTGTAAACGGCGACGACCGAGGGTGGCAGTTCCTGGTCGGCACTTGCACCTCCCGTGCGGGTGCCTTTTGGCTCCGGGCGGACGCCCGTGCTGACGGACGCTCCCTCGTGCGCAGGAGATGGAGCCCAAGCTGCGCTACGAGCGCATCCTCAACGACATGCCCGAGATCTTGCGCACGGATGCGGCCAGCTGCATCGCCGTGCACCCCAAGGTGAGGATCAGCTCCGCGCACCGACACACCCCGGGCTCTTTTCTTTTTCTCTTAGAGTGCGTGCATTGAGTCGAGGGTTAAGCACAAGGCAGTTACCTCGTGGTGCCTGGACACGGCTCTGACTCAGCTCGGCGACTGCAACTTGCAGTCGGGAGTTGTTCTAGATCGACTGCAGTTGAAGCCGGGGCCGGACAAATTATAGTGGACCACATCCTTAGAGGCTCGTGCATCTGCCTTGCAGCAGATTGTGCCCACGATCTGCGGCCAGTGGTGGCAGTCGACGAAAGGATTTTATGGTCGATAGCCGGTCGTAGAAGATTGTTCTTTCTAAAAAATGAAAGACGTTTACAATCCTCTGTAAGGCCGAATTAGAGCGCAGCTCTTAGTGGAGGAGGAGGGGAGGGTATGCCCGCTGTGACATCACGAGGTTGACGTCACTCGTGACGTTACGTGTGACGTCATTATGGGAAACGTCCCGTAATGCAACGCGCAGTTACGCCGACGGCGACGCCGCTCAGCTTGGCAACGGGCAGCCTAAGAGCTGCGCTCTAAAGTGAAACCTAGTGTGCACAGTGTCTTTGACAGTCTGACGTGCCAGGAATGATTTTGGAGCGAGTCGTGCTCGGGGGTCGTAACCAGAGAGCATGCGCAGTTCCTGGCTCTGGGCATGCATTCTGGGGCCATCCACATCCTGGACCATCAGGGGAACGTGAGCAAGGAACTGCGCCTGGTAAGCCGACTTGGGGTCGTCGTTTCCTCTATTTGTTGACTGTCAACGCTGCTAGAGGAGCCCCACGGCGCCCTCCAACTTCCGGGGACATTCTAGAAAGATATCTCTTCAATTATTCCCGCGTAGCTGTCGAGAAGCAGACGCGATTGTCCACTGCTTGGCGGCATTTTAACGTCTCCGAACGAGGGACCTACCGTAATGTCGAGAGAGATGTCCTACCCCTGAAAGGTAACTCGCCTCCTATTTCTGGCTC
The DNA here is from genome assembly GCA_037355805.1 of Ixodes ricinus. Taxonomy (NCBI): domain Eukaryota; kingdom Metazoa; phylum Arthropoda; class Arachnida; order Ixodida; family Ixodidae; genus Ixodes; species Ixodes ricinus. The sequence continues at coordinate 238,926 of JAZHYW010026735.1, forward strand.
GATTTGCAATTTTTTTCCTGAACATTAAAAAGATAGCCCACTTTTAGTAATCATAGTGTTCAAATCGATGATGGCTTTGATGTAAATGAGGATAGTTAGCTATGGTGGGTTATAAATGTCGATAACTGGGAAGTACAGTCATGCTTGCTTCATTGGCCCTTGCCGCAATAACAAGTTTGACAGGGACAGATGACCCAAAATTAGCATTTTTGCAACTTTTCTTGGTTGCGCACCGAAAGTTAGCCCACCCCTTCTTTTCACTCGGATTTGCTCTCGATTTTAGGTGGGCTATCTCTCGGAATATCACGGTATACCTCGTGACTCTCGACACGCAGCATTGGCTGTTGCGTCCTGGAAGGTTGACCTGTTGTGGCTAGCCTTTGAAAAGAGATTGAAAAAGCTGTTTCCGAAGATGACCACGAACAAAAGTGTCTGGGAACGTGTAAACGTCGGCCCAAGTCGAGGGGGGTTGCCCGTGAGGCGGCTTGGCAATCCCAGATACGACTGTGGTTCGACGCGTGTGTTGTGGAAAGATGCGAGAAAGCACGCTTGGGAGCTGCCCGACCGCTTGGCCTGTCTAGGGGTGCTGCACACGCGCTCCAATGGTGAGGAAGTAATTAATGTCTGTCGTCCAATGATGAGGAAGTAATTAATGTTTGAAGCAGCTGCCTAGTGGAAAACCCGTCATACGCGTCAGCTATTGGGTTTGCAGACTGAAGGGCAGCGAGAGTTCCTTTTGCGCCATGTTGCAATTGTTCCCACAGTCTATGGTGTCAAGATCGGCGGGACAAAAGGGGTCACTCATTGCGTCGGTCAGCAGCAGCTCAATGCTCTTGCTTCGACTATTTCATTCGGATGCCGTGTATTGATACAAAATGAAAAACTGTGCCCGATGGGCGTTTCTAACGTACGGCACACGGAACCAAAGGCACCGTTATGTAATATGGAATGTAAAATGGGTGCATTATAAGTTGGATGCAGATACCACCAGCAGGTTTCAGGTGCAGTTTCGGATGGAGGCACATAGTCTGCGGATGTTTCGGTGCTTGCACTTGCGGTTAGCCAGTCCAGAGCTCGCCGGCTGTCGATTCTGGCAGTACTACCTGTGTGGGGTACCACTGGGTTCGGAGGAAGGCGCTTCAGAGATGCATTGGATTTTGGGCTAAATGAGGCTTCGTTGGTTCTGACGTGGCTTGTGACTCTGAGGGTGTTCTTGAGACACTGCTGGACTGTGGCAAGTGACGTCTGCGTTTTCCTGCAGCACAGCCTGACGGTGCACCAGATCAGCATCGACGAGAAGGGGGACCACTTTGCCAGCTGTTCGAGCGACGGCAAGGTGGGCGGTCAACAACCACTCTGAGTTTGACGAATTTCATCGAATACTTGGGTTTTGGAGAGCACTGGGGCTGTTTGTTTGGAACTCTTTCCTTTGAGCTCATTTGTACGCTTCTGTCAAGAGTGGTGACAGATTTGGCGTTTAGTCGAACCTCAGTTCACTCAAATTTACAGTTAACAATTTCGCGGTTTCTATTCTACTTCCACCTAAGATTACATCTTTTCTTTTTTTTTAAGACCCTGTGAAATAGTTTTAAGTCACTCTTTGGCTTTAACCAAGTTTTCACCCATCACGCGCACTGCGATAAACGAAAAGGGAAAAGCCTGCTCAAGCAGGTTTTAACAGGATTGTCACGCTATTGCAACTGGGATCCACCTGATCCCAGTTCAACTGATTTATTGCCCACATTCCCAGCTGCAACTGGGATCCAACTGGTCCCCAGGCCACTGGTTTATAATAAATACTTGTGCGATTTTTAACTGGGATTTAACTGGTCCCAGTTCAGCTGGTTTATGGAACACATTCCCAGCTGCAACTGGGAATGTGTTCCACAAACCAGCTGAACTGGGACCAGTTGAATCCCAGTTAAAAATTGCATAAGTATTTAATATTATAGCTTCTCATATTATGTATGTGCCTGTGGCCATGTTTTTTAATGCTTATATCGAAAAGCCTTTCAGAACGGACTCTTTTCGCTTTAATCTTTCCTGCTAATTCTAAAGATAAATGTGGAGCACAATTGGTTCTTTAAGAACTAAACATTTAGGGTTTTATATTTAAAAAAAATTGGTATGGTATAAATCCGGCGCTTTGTTCCAAGTTGGTAATCGGGGAGAAATAAAGTTTATTGAAAAATTACTCAAGAAAGATCTACAAGTATAATTAACAGTAAATAGCATCAAATAAATTCAATATATAGAATGTTTTCTTTTTTTTTTCACAGTTAAGTTATTAAGGTAAACAAGATAGCATCAGAACATGGTGTAAGAGTTCGCTTAGGCTTTTCGATTTTTCATAACCATTCTTGCTTACAATATCTCCTGCATGTGCAGCATCTCTGAATTGAGAAAACATTCTCTCCACATCAAAGTTCTATGCATGCATTTTTAATGCACAACAACAGGGGCAGGATGTCAGCTTGTCTTTTCGAAGTAAAGTTTTAAAAGTGTAGTTTCTCATCTTTCTTTTTTGCGACATTTTGGGGCTTGATATTATTGCAGTTAACTGAAGCCAACAGAATCTAGCTTTGTTTTTTAGGTCTGGAGCTAGCGCACGGGATCCTACCAATCCTTCGCTTCCTAGAAAAGATTTTCGGAGCAGAGTAATTTTGAAAATGGTAGAATTCAATTTCTGAATTAGGACAAAAATCGTGTTTGATTCATTTTCAAGGAACATGTTTGGGGTGTAAATATCTGCAAGTATTGAATTTTACTTGAAAACAACCCTACCTACAAATACCTTCTGGGCGTAACGAAGAGCGTGCAGGGAGAGAAAGAATCGAGCTGTTGAAGGAGCGCTGACCCGGTCAAATGCTGGAACTGCAACTGCTGGAACTGTCTTGGGGCTGGGCTGGGTGGCTTCGTTTTTATGTAGGGGGAAACGGAATGAAGGTCTTAGGAGCCCAGGGGTTAGTTGTGATCCCAGACGATTGAATGTTCACTGTAGCAGAGTTTATGCTAGAACAGCCCTAGACTCTCGAGTGGCTTCGTTGTGTCAAAACTGAACCGTCTTTTCAAAGTAGCGAATATTGTTTTAGCTCCCGGGGTCCAGAATAAGAGCCAGCTAAAGTAGAGTTAAGGAAAAACAAAAGCCTAAATTTTAAATTTGTTTTTTAAATTTGAGGTTTTTGGTTTTAGAATCTAATTATACACCCTTACACTAAATTTGATAACCATACGCCAAATAGTTACATTGATATAAAATGTTTTTTACACATTGTGAGGCAGTTACAAAGTAAAGGAGATCAATGTTTGAATGCATTTTTACAGCGGAGCTGTTAAGGGCTAGGTTCCCCAGGATCGTGTCCGTGTATGTCGACACAAACCTACCTGGACAGCTACCGCCATCTATAAGCGACGGCGGCAAGCACACAACCAGTATGATTTCCGTCGTCGCTCGTCAGATGGCGGCAACCTTTCCAGCTATAATAGAAAAATGGATAGTTGGGCGCGTTGGTGGGAATTCATCGTAGGAAACAGCGCGAAGAAACAGATGATGATGACGACGAAGAAGAAGCACACAGTGTATGGAGTACAGCTCCACTGGTCTTCCTTCTTCACGAGAGTGGAAAGGCTGTTTTTTTCTCAGTTCCACTTTTTGCTGAAAATTTCATACGAAGGAATCTTTTGTTTGGAGGTGAAAGTATTCTGATACAAAAATCAAGATGTTTCTTAAAGGCCGACCAACAAGCAGAGAGAAGGAGACCCTCCCTCAATTCCTCCGTTCCATTTGAGAGAGGGAGACCCTCTCCTCTCTACCGGGAGTAGTTCAGAGATCCCACTCCTGTGTGGAGAGGAGGGGAAAAGTGGGCGTGTGGAAATGGAGAGAAGGAAACTTGGAACCGGTTTTTCCCCGGTAGAGAGACGATTCTGTAGGTCGGACTTTAACTGAAATTTACTGGGGAATCTGGCTATCTACCTAATCTACTTTATTTTGTTTTAAGGGGGGACACCACCTTGCAAGTGCACTTTTTGAAGAAAAAAACAAATTTCCTATTTTTGTTGTATTGTTGGTTCCACAACTAATAATGTATACTCCTGCAAATTTTTATTGCAATATCCAGTGGCGTCACAAGGGGGGGGGGGGCGGGGGGCGGACCGCCCCGGGTGCAGGGCTCAAGGGGGTGTCGAGGCGGGCCACGAGAGGCGGGGGGGGGGGGGGGGGGGGGGGAATCACGGCGGGCCACGCGGGGGGACGGGGGGGGGGGGGAGTCGCGGCGGGCCCGCATAGAGCGGGGGGTGGGGGCTGTCGCGGCCGTTTGCCGCCCCGAGGTGCCGCTGACCCTCGCGACGCCACTGGCAATATCTGACGTATTTACGGAGAAATAAAACATTTTCGTTCAGCTAACGATGCAAAATCACATGTTTTTGAAATATGGAGCTTCTGTTTCCTATTTTCAAACTGCATGGCAGCTTTGCACCAGTATGCCATAGAATGATGATCATACTTTCGTTAGAAAGAGCATTTCTTCACAGTTTCAGTACATTAAATATCTTTGTTCGAGAGTAAACTCTATTTGGGCAAGAACACCATAGAAGTCCAGCTTTCATGTAGAAGAGGCTATGCATATGGCCAAGAATCGAAAAGCTCACCCTGATTGAACACAAAACTGACCAAAACCAGCATTCATCTATAGAAAGTCCCGTGGGTTTGTCTGCTTTGTATTTCGATAATGCTTGCCCCGCCCATACTTGCTGATGTTGGTTCGTAGTATTGCAAGCATACCCAATTCCTCACTCATTTCACAGTCAATGTCCAGATGCCGACAACAAAATGACACTCAAAGAAAGCGCTTTGAGCTCGGACTCACTCAGCAAAGCCATGCTGGAGATTGGGTGTAAGCAGAAGGTACCATTTATGCTCTTGGTGCCTTTTAGTTGCCACCACTACCAGTAAAAGCAAATGTAGTGGTGTGGAAACTTTAAACAGGTTTTCCCAGTTCCACTTTTTTGCAGGAACTTTCATTTTAGGAAATCTATCATTTCAATGAATCTGCTGAATGTATTCCCTTGCTGTGGATGTTTCTGAACTGAAAGTTACTGGGGAATCTGGCTATCTACTTTATTTCGTTTTAAGTTGCAGTCCTCATTGAGAAAAAACTGTTTTCAAAACTTGACATAGGAAAGATATGCATCTCATATTTTGAGGTAATAACTCTTTTTGAAATATTTACATTTGAGCTATAAAAACTAGATAGCCCGAAGTCCCACGTCCTCCACTTTATATTCAAACAGTCAAAATGGTGCTTAATAACTTCATTTGAATATCATAGATTTCTTAACGAAGGGTGACACATCTTCTTATGCAGGTGTGTAAAATAGTCCAAGAGAGATGAAAGTTTGCACAATACTCAAGGGGCACTGCTGTAGACCCGGCGGCCCCGAACGGTCCCCCTCGGGAGAGGAGGCCCCGCTCAGGGCGACCATTCCCTCGCAGGTGGTGGTGCACGGGCTGTACTCGCGCGACAACAACCAGCAGCTGACGTTTGACCGTGCCGTCGGAGCCGTGGCCATTGACCCCAACTTCTACCGGTCGGGCACCGGGCGCCGCTTCGTCACCGGCAATGACAAGGTCTCTTCGCTTTCTGGATCCCTCCGTCGTGCGCCACTGGCGCACTTTCCGAGGACTGCCGCCGACGTGACGTTGCGGGTGCTCGAGCGAAGGTTTGAAGGCTGCCTCGCGCATTTGCGTATGACCGCGAGCAAGCGCGTCTCTCGCGATCGCTTATGACGAGAGAACGGGTCGATGGAACACACCGGCGCCATCTGTGGGCAGCCCTTGCGAAGAACTAGACGGAAGTTTGAGTGGTCACTTATAATATTGTTCGAAGGTATTTCGAGGCCACGGCAAAGGAATGATGCGCACAAAATTAGGGAAGAAACGCAGATGGGTTTCTGGGCTACCTGGTAGATTGCGCCGGTGTGGTCTCCCCTTGTGAGCAGTCACGAGAGGTCACAACGTGCTCGGTCACGACCAAATGCAAATGTGCGGCCTTTGGATTCTCGGACGTGAGCGTGGGCGCTGTCCCTGCATGCTTGGAAGGAGTCGCGCAAAACGGTGGCGGGCTTCGGATTGTAGACGAAGGAGGGGCATTGTCGTCTGACTTGCCTCCCCTCCTTTCCCCTGAGCTTCCGACGAGTTGCAGCAGGCTACCGAGCAAATCTGCCGAGTGCTCAAAAATCCAAAGCAGACTGATGAAACCAAAAACCGCGGTCTGCGAGTGAAAAAATGGGGCAGTTAGCTTGGAGCTCTAGGAGGTGGTGATTACGAGTGCAATGCAACGATTCTGGTACTGTCGCTTCAAATGTGGTTCACCCAGTGTAAGCCTCTCCCCAGGTCTGTGCATAAAGGGGGGTTTTGTACGCTTCTGGTTTCCTACGCAACAGCAAAATGGGACAAGCACACTCAAAGTTGGGATCGACGTGTCTACAACAGTACATACAAATATTAGGTTCTGATTGGGTGTATGCATTAATGAACTCGGTTATTCAGTTTATTCACTTCCCAAAATGAGACGGGGGTTGGAAATGGGTTAGAAAGCTGCAACAATATATGTGGCAAACAGCTAACAGGCAGTAGATAACAGAAAAGATAAGAACATTGTGTGCAATGCTGTCTTCTTGGAGTAAAAAAAGATAATGGCAAGTATAACATCAAGAAAATTGGAATTGCCTCTCTTTCAAAGAGCGATGAGTTAATGATGTGGTACATCACCCTGAAATATGTCCCGTCAAATATGCTTGATTTTTTCAGTTTTATTGTAACATTTGTCGGTGTAATTATAGAAGAAATTATAGCTAAAATAGTATTTTTCTTGGATACTAATTCTGTGACTAGTATTTCATCCGATACAAGGATGAAATACTAGTCAAAAATCCAAAAATCCAGATATACTGAGCCATTTAATATGAAATAGTGCCCCCTGCAAAAACAATGAAAAGAAGCACCCACCTCATTTAGCGAGCTTGTCCTAAGCTTCCTGTATTCTCCAGGGCCTCTAAGATGCCACACGTGCATCCGCAGACCAAGAATGTGTGCACATTTTCGGATAATGAGCGCCACCTGGGGGTTGCCTGCAAACTACAAATGAAGGGCAGCCCAACGTTCATCCACCTGTCGGAACACATGGCACATTGGCATTGTGCCATTGTATCGGTTGTCATCGCTTTATACGCTTCATACTGCCGACGCTTAAATAAAATGGTCGACAAAGACGAAATACCAACACGCAAAGATGGGTGCAGAAAATGTTGGCCGTGCGGGACAATGTCCTCTGAAAATGGCGACAGCGGGAAGCAGGGGTCAGGGCGCACGGCTATGAAAAGGCTTACGGAAAAATGTCAATTCGTAATATTGGATTTTGGTACAGCCAAAGTGGTATTAAGACGCTGTGCTTTTTCATGCGAGCCGTTCAACTTGCGACATTCAAGGATGTCGCAAGTTGCGCAGCTGCCATCATCCCGACGAAGCGAAAGCTCCAAGTTGTACTAGGGTGAGGGCGCATTTGCTTCCCAACAGGTGTCACTGTACGAGAAGTCGTTCCTGTCTCGCTACAAGGTCACCATCCTGCACCAGGGGGAGGGTCTGACCCGGAACATCACCTGGAAGGGACGCTTTGCCGCCTGGGCCACGGACCTGGTACTCTTTTCTTCGGCCGGCGTGCCCTTCACCGAGTCGGCTTACATGGTCGCGTTCTCTTTACAGACGATCATTGTGTACGACATGCACGTGCTGGACATCATCTCCATGATTCGCAGAGACCACGACCCCCTGTGAGTGACGGCCTCTCAAGGTTCTTTTCCGGGTACCTCGGTGCTCTGCCGCTGTTGTTCTCCGACTTCCCGAAGAACACCCCCTTGAACGACGGACGAGGAGCTTCCACCCCCTTGGGCATCGTTAGATATGCACGCAGACCTACGGGCTTCATTAGGCAGGATGCGCACACCAGGGTGTATTTGGCTCGTAGCTGCGCATCATTGCGGGGCTCAGGCACGCAAAGATATTGCTTAAACTGAGAGAAACATTTACTCGGGGCAGGGATGATTGAGAGGATTTGGGGGAATGCCTGGGTTCCTGGGGACCTGGCTTCTACCAGAACGTCAAGTAGTCCGCTGCCCGGCCCCAGCTTTCGGGGGCCCTTCTCGCAAGCCGGCCGGTTCATCCGAGTCGCTTGAAGGCCGCCCCGCCAATTGGAGTGACGGCCTCCCCGGCAGGATGAAGAGCGAGCTGCACCGGTGCTGCCTGAGCTGGCAGGAGGAGCGCACGCTGCTGCTGGGCTGGGCAGACCGGGTCAAGGTGTGCCACATCAAGGAGCGGGACCCCAAGCTGGTGCAGCAGGACCCCCGCCAGAGGGACCTGCCGGACAACTACGTCGAGATCGGTGAGGGGGCCCGTAATCCTCGTGGGCGGCTCTCCTCTTCCTTGTCTGTGGCACCCCGAGCTCTGTGGGCCACCCGTTAACCGTGCGTCGGCGGTTTCCGCGTTGGCTTCGGTGCTGCGTAGCCCCCTCCGTCCGCGCATCATTATACTCACCTTTGCTCAAGGCACGTTGTTCCCGCGTCGACGCTAGTCTTAACCCCTTCATTGGGGGGTGCGTCTTTAGTTGCGCTGCTCTTCGGTTGGTCTTCGGGAGCGCATTTTTTAAACGCTCATCTTATTGCTGCCAGAGGAAGTGCCATTTATCCCCAAACATTGGAAATAATTTTGCTTTAGAAACCAATTCAAAGATGGCAGCACAAAAAACGTTTGACGAGATACGTGTGGTACCAAAAAAGTATTGGCAAAACAGGAACAAGAAAAGTCCAATTTGCCATTATTTTTTGGTCACGCAAGTCCCCAGGGGAAGCATGGAGTGCGATCATTTTAGGGAGCAGAGCGCCGTTAAATGTCTGAAAACGCCATGTTTTACCCTCGCCGGGAGTAACATGGAGGCATTCAAGGAAGAGGTTTGGCTGGCACTGGCCTCCAATCGGCGAGCAGACGAGCACTGCATCAGTGTTTGGCTGGCAGTCGGCCCGTCCACCATCGTCACTGGTTGGAAACCAGACATGGCTAGGTGCCGGCCATGTAACACAGTCTGTGTTCAAAATTTAACTATTGCGCTTCTAAATCGTACGCAAATAATATTGTGACCTCGTTTTATCCCAACACTGTCCTCGATGGCACGAACGGGAACCCATTTTAACGGAGACCTCCCCAAGACTTGCGAGGGAGGGGAGAGGGCTGCCGAGCCTTACGCGCGTGTCGCGTAGGCTTTTTGTAGGGATTTATGTTTGTATGTCGAGCCCGCGACTAAATGAGATCAATCGATCGATTTCTTCGTCGCAGTGTCCATGTTCAAGACGGACTTCTACGTGTGTGGCCTGGCCGCCCTTTGCTCGGGCAGCATCGTGGCGCTGACCGTGCTCAAGAGCGGCGAGGATGTCACGGTGAGTTGCTCTCTCCCGACTGGGCACTTCGGACTTGGGCACCATTCCAACTCTCCAGCTCTGGTGGCCATTGCATCACCGCGGGGCTTCCTGGCGGCTGGTGCCTCGCTCCCATTGGCCGGCGTAAGCGGCACGGACCGTGGAAACAACTAATTGCATTTGATCGGAACTCGTCGCAGCACATGTCTCGGTGCATCAACGATCACACCGAGATTTAATGACCCAAAAATGTACATTCTAAATACGACTTCTGTCTCGTACGCCCTATATCTCCTGTCATAAATGTTTTTGTACGTAATGATCACCTACTTTTTATCGTAGACGTGATTCTTACGACGACTAGTCCGTAGTATTCTGGCTGCGAACAAGCTCGGCAGCTGACGGCTGCTACAAGCCGTTTCGAGATCCCATAATGCTTCCAAGAGCCACGTTCACCCCGTGCAGTTGGAGTGAATCTGTCTCTTAAAAGCTTGATAGGTCGTGCGGTTGCCTGGAAGATGTGAAAGGCACTCATTTCAGAATGAGGGTGCGAGGTGTTATAACGGTTATTCGAAAAAAATGTTAGGACATTATAAGCTGCTACTTCCAGTGTGTGGGTGTAATCTTGGAAAAGACTGCAAAACCCTTTGGTCTAGTTAAAGGGGTACTCCGACGATTTTTTCATGGTCGTTGATTTGCTTCAAAATTGGCTCAACACACACCGATAGACATGGCTCTACGAGTTCCCCAAAGTATTGTGCGAAAAGAAAAAAAAATTGGCGAAGTTGATTGATTTTTGAATTTACGTTTTCTTGATGTTTCTTAAACTGGGAGCCCCTACTGGCAACATTGAAGTGTGGAGCCAGCAGAAATGGTACAAAGGGGGCAATAAGCAATGTTCCCGGTGGAGTTGCAAGGACGTTTGATGGTGGGGGAAAGAATGTTTGGTAACTGATTCACTGAGAAGCACGCAAAAGCACGCCGACATACTCTGTTCCAGACTACATGCACGACCTGAAAGTCTGCACCATGTGTGATGTCACACCACTCGCGAGCGGCGAAAATGTGAGTCTGGTTTCGACATCAACTTCATTTACGGTTTCTCAATTGCTATGTGCAATGTTGGAGAAAATAAATAGCATGCAGTGGCGACTGACGCTCGGGTAGCCAGAAAATGCAATTTGTTTGAGGTAGCTCGAAAAACGGTCGGAGCACTTTCCTTCAACGTGGGTTGGAGGTGTTCTACCCAAAAGAGGGCGCCAGTGTGCCAGCGGTTACGAGAGGCACACTCGGCTGGGTCGAGCGCGGATATGTGCACCGCTCCCGGGAGTGGCTCTCCGCACGTCTCTTCTTGCAGGAAGGGAGCCGTCCCCAGTTCCGGCTGATAGAGCCCCACATGGACGACTACGTGGAGCAGTCCAGCGACATCCTCTCCATCCGGGGCTTCCGGGCGTACCGCTGCAGCGACTACCGCCTGGGTGAGCCTGGATGCTCTTCGGGAGGGGGGGATGGACTGACATTTGGAAGTCTGCGTGTCAATCGATCAATAATTTTATTTGCATCTGTACAAGTGCCATTCGGCAAACTGCTCCCCAGGAGCTGGCCTGCCGAATCTTCCTGTGAACAAAAGAGTGTTTGCGAGAGGGAGGAGTTCTCCCGTCTGCTGCGATGGATAGGGTGGGTGCTGCGTATGGGCGAAACTGCGAAAACGAAAGCCACGGTGAAAACGTCGAACGCAGTCAAAACCAAAGTGTTTTTGCCGCTCCATGGCGTTTATCTGCGCTCGTGTGAGTTGCACCTATCTGTGCTCGTGTGAGTTGCAAAAATTGTAGCGTGCCGTGTTGCAAATCAAGTATTGCAAGAGACACTGATCTTCAATACCACAAGCTGCTGTCAAAGAAATCTTTGGGATGTCTGGTAGCGGCACATTTCGTGACAAGAGCGCCGACAAAGCGAGCCGGTTGCAGCCAAGATCCAGGACCATTGTGTGCTCACTACCAATGACTAGGTAAACATTGACAACAAAGCAATTGCATGATACGTTATGCGAATGACAGCAACATCATTTTTGGGATACAACATTTCTGAAATTATAATGACGAGCAGTCTATTTCTAAAAACTCTTAATGTGTGAATGGGTTTGATTTCGTTAGTAAAAACTTTTGTTTAGGTCGAAGAGAATAAACTTTACAATAACTAAGCTTTTTCAATAGACTCGCGTTGTTTAGACGCGGTAAGATGAAGCAGTTCAAATCATGGATAGAAAGCTGTTAAAAATTATAGGTATAATTTCAGGCTACTCTTGTGTGCTTTATTTACTTTTTCTTTGTACGGAGAAACATCACTGTTTCACATATTCAATTTTCCATGTATGCGAAAAGGGTACCGTATTTACTCGCATAATGAACGCACTTTTTTTCCCGAAAAATCGATGCAAAGTTGGGGGGTGCGTTCATTACGCGGGGTAAGATTTTTGCGTCCGTATTTACTCGCATAATGAACGGCCCTTTTATCCCGAAACATCGACGTAACTTCTTATCCCTTTGCGCGCGGCGCGCGGACTCGAAAACCAAACTACGATGCGCAAAAAAAAGCTCCTCTCCATGTTTTCTTTCTTGCGCATTTCTTTCTTTCCGCTCCGCTTTTCTTTCTTATTTCCTTGCGCGCGACCTCAAAACCAAACTGCGCTGTGTAAAAAAAAAAAGAGAAAAAAAGCTTCTTTTTATGTTTCTTTTTTCTCTTGGTTCCGTGGACTTTTTTTTTGCCGCCTTTCGCAAGCTGTTTTGTTTTGCTTTGCTTAGCCGGGGGCTTTTCTTTCTTATCTCCTTGCGCGCGGCGCGCGACGCGCAACCCCGAAACTAAACTGCGCTGTGCAAAAAGGAAGAAAAAAAGAAAGCTCCTTTTTATGTTTTTTTTTCTTTTCTTTTGGTTCCGTGTTTTTTTTTTTGCCGCCTTTCGCAAGCTGTTTTGCTTCGCTTAGGCGAGGACTTCTCCGCTTCTTTTTCTTATCTCCTTCCGCGAGGCGCGCGACCCAAAGTCCAGACTGCGCTGTGCAAGAAAAAAAAAAAAAAAGCTCCTCTCCATGTTTTTTTTTCTTGCTTCCGCTGGATTTTTTTTATTTTTTAACGCCTTTTGCAAGGTGTTTTGTTCGCCCACGCTGCCCATGCATTCACGACCTCACTGCACCAGGATAGAAAAGTGCATTCATTTCGCGCGCGTGGGGGAGGGGGTCAAAATTTTGACGTCCGAGTTGGGGGTGCGTTTATTACGCGAGGGAAAAAAAAGTCGAAATTTTGAGAGCCGACTTGGGGGGTGCGTTCATTACGCGAGTGCGTTCATTGTGCGGTCAATACGGCAATAGCGGCCAGCAGGCGATCGGAGGTATAATCGCCATGCAACCCTCATGCGCCGATAAATAGGTACAGTGCGACCCACTTACGAAACCGATGGCACGTATAACGATGTACCGCTTAAATCGATCAGTTTCAGCGGATTCTCGACTGGCTATGGGTACAGCTTCTGGTCCGGGTACAGTGATAATCGGCTATAACGACTGAAACTTCGGGTTTTCTTATTATCGTGATAAGTGGGTTGCACCGCATATACACTAACTCTGCCCGCTCCTTCCATTGACCAAACTCTCTTTATATACAGCTCTGGTTTTGTGCGAGTTTGGGTGTTCTGCGAGGAGTTGCTTCCCGTTTCATCTACTCCTGCCCAGCAGCATTGTTCCAATCTCTTTGGACACTTACCTGTTTTGCGGTCAGCCGAAGGGCCGTTACCAGCGGGGTTCTACCATAATCCGACGACATGTTCCTCAGTCATGCCGGCCAGAGGAAGTGCACCCTGCACAGCTGCCACTTCCTGCTGCTCCACTCTCCCGCAATGCACAAACAATCGAATGGAGGAGGCACACCTCCAGGCGCGTTAACCCGTGCTATTACAATAGAGAAACATGTGACTTTATTGTACAGCAGGCTAGGGAGCAAAGGAGCTGGTTATCATTAAAACCCCGAGACTAGGGAGAACAAGGGACTGCTTCTGTGTTGTCTTTTATCCTCCCTAGTCTCGGGGTTTTAGATTTTTATAAAGTTTATTGTAACTTTTTTGCTCTCAAAGTTTACAGAAATAGGACAGTAGTCTTATACAAAATTTCTTTTTTAGACGCTGCAGATTTGTTTAAAAAAAGCCATGAAAGCTGCACTAATGCGGCACGCTAGCGGGGGAGTTATACAGCCAGAGGAGACGTAATACAGGGGCTGATCACGATAAGTCGGATAATGAACTAAAATACGTTCATTAACTTTTATTTACCAGTAGTTGAAAATCAACACATATGGTTCTAATTAAAAACTTGCTGAGCATCATTGAAATACATTGAATCCGTAAATTCTAGAGAAGACTGAATGCATCGGAAGCGCAGTACTTTATCACTTGTGCAACTGGGGCGAGGCTCGAGGTAGAGAAACGGATGATAAGAGTCTAAAATGACGTGGTCGAGTTTTTGCACCTCCTGTCTTACGCCTGTCGCATGAAGGGTAATTTTAGCTGGTCGCCGCACTTTCACGCATCTGATCTTATATTTACGATCCTTGTCCCTGGCATTACAAACGGGTTCGATTGCATTTTGGTTCGTGAACATTTTACTGCACCCAAACTTATCGTTAAATAGGCCGATCTCCTAAGCGTTCGGCGCATGCATGACGCCGCCATAACTTTGGTTCACAGGAGGCAGATGGCTGTGCATTCGAGGGCTCGCACCGTCTTGTGCTCTACACGCACAGAATTCCAGCGGGGTTGTCGCATGTGCGGAAGGACTCAAGTTCCCTCGATGCGTTGTGGTGGCATTGTCAAACTGACTGGCGAGATCGGTCCATTAGAGTGGTGATGTGGGCCAATGGGGTCATGTTTAACCAATATATGAAACAGCGCGTGAAACAACTGAAGGTGGTAGAAGTTGGTAAGTACCTGGGACACAGAAAATGAGATAGCAATAAATATTCAGTTGTCAGTTCGAGCGCTCGTTCTGTTTACTTCTTCTCTCCCATGTTGGTTATTTTGCATGCCGTGTCATATGTTGCTTATCTTTAAAGTGTGGTGACCTGTTCTCAGTGTAAGGAATTTCTTTTTATACGACGTAACGCTGTGGAGGAGCCTTGGCGAATGTCAGACTCCAAATGGCATAATGCTTGGAGTTTGTCATCGGCGGCACTGCCGGCTGGCACGAGTGTTTTCTCGCGGAAACGCAAGGTTCCTTGCGGCGGTTCCATTCCGGAAGTGCCTGTGCCGTGCGTATTGCTCGGGAAGCGCTGAGGTGTGCTTCTTACGTGCAGAGAGCCTCCCCGAGGAGGGGCTGTTCTTCGTGGTCAGCCCCAAGGACGTGATCCTGGCCAAGCCCCGGGATGAGGACGACCACCTGGCCTGGCTGCTGGACCACCGACGCTTTGAGGTGGGGCTCGCTCGCTTCTTGGCCCCCTCGGAGAACACGCTTGCAAATGCAGGCGCACTTCCACAAGTTTGCGCTCGCCAGAAACTCTTCGCATCGTGCTAGCATCCGTCATTTGTCGGCGAGACCTTGCATCTTAAGCCGAGATGTGTGCACGTCCAAACCGTTTGATCCGACTAAGCGATGCACTAGAAGGTGGCTGCTCCGACTCAGCCACGAGCGACAGTTTGAGACACCTGCTTTGCGATGTGTCATTTTGTTCAGCTTCGGCCCAGTTCCGGTGTCGATACCACGGAGGCAGCCCCCGCATCCACCTCGATTGTTTCGACTGCCATGTCGTTATGTAACGTGAATATCTGGCACGTGTAAGCACCGATCGGACATTCCGCAACAACCAAACCTTTTGGATGTGGCCATCATTCCGACGGCTCGTACGTCGGATCAGACGGTGTCGACGCACGACGGTGTTGATGCGCGCTTTAGGCTACCTACCGAGTGGGAGGGTGCCACTGGTATAGTGCTTCTGGGTACACTATGCTCCAGAGGCCCTGACCCCTTCGCTTTGACTTGCACGAGATGCACCACATGTTCCAAGGAAAGTGCAACAACTGGAAGCTATGGTTGCGGAAGAGGCAAGCTTTGCAGGAACCATTAAGAAAGAATAATGCTGATATAAATGGACAAAGGCAGATCTTTGAAAAATTCTGCATTTTAGGCCACATTCATTTCATGTTTGGCGAGTTGTGTGCAGTGTTCTCTCCAATGCAGGAAGCCCTGACGGTGGCCATGTCCAGCAGGAATCTCAAGAGGCATACTCTGCTGGTGAGTCGTGCCTTCTGAGCTGCTCCCTGCTGTGTCAGAAGTTTGTTGTTGACTCTCAGCATTCATGTTCTTTTCATATGATGCAATGGCCTTTGCTCACACTCGTTTATTCCCGACGCCAAACTCTACCAGCCTGGGTTTGTGCAACTGGGCTAGGCTAGAGAAATGAAACAGTTTCATGCTTCTTGGTGGTGTTTTTGCTGGTAGTGTTTGGCACTGATTGCCACTTCTTTGGTTTGTTTACGATTTCGAGATTGCTCACATTCGCATCAACCTCGAAAGAATGGTGATAATTTTTTCTCTTGATTGAACATGTATCGATGTGGCATACATCCACTTTTATTTATTTTTTCTATTCACGAGTAAGTGAAGGACAAAAATTTTTGCTGTCCCCATTTCTCACCTGCGCTAATACATTCGTTTCATATCTCTTCACTCCAATAGATTAATAAGTTTCTATTTTTTTTTTTTTTCAGAATATTACAAAATATGGTTGTGCGACTTTGCAAATTTTCGAATACCTAATAGTTTCGAATAATACGCTGTTTGATATTCGGTTCAAGATGAAGTGCGATATTCATATTTTTCAGTGTTGATTGCAGTGTGTTAGCCACGTTGAGTGCGCTTCTTGCCGAGCACCGGACCACTGCGGAGAAGCAACACCCGTGGAAGCGAACTTTGCAGGTGTTGCTTCTCTGCAGTGCTCCGGTGCTAGGTAAGAAGCGGACTTATTGGGGCTAACCCACCATAATCAACACTTCAAAAAGTACAAATTGTGCAGTCATTTAGGAGGGAAGCACACTTTGAAAACGAAATGAGTGCTCTCGCGCGCCTGGCGTGTTTAGAAAGAAAAAAAAATTGTGAATGTGGATGTTGTTATTTATGCTACAGTGAAATCTTAAAAATTTTCAAGAATAATTAAGTTCAAGATTTAGTAAAGGAAATTTGCATGTAGCAAGAACGTTTATAATTCTTCTTAATTTGATATAGCTGGAAATCTCTCTAGTTTTAGTTTTATGTCAAATGCATCATTTACTTGACATACCAATGTAGAAATTGAACTTTTTGAGGTCACAATTAAAAAATATAGCTGGATTAAAATTAACATAGCTTAGAAATGGACAAGCGGAAGCTTAGGAACGACCTTCATGAGTTCAGCTGCGTTTTTGTGCATGGTGCAGTAACGAATGGCCCGAAGAAGTTAGTCAATGTTTGATTTAGAAAATATTCTGCCAAAATGACTATATTCGCTTTGAATTCGCTTCAAATTAAAAATCCACTATATGCACATGCCTATTACGGGGATGGAACTACTGCATCAATCGTGCCACTCAGCACCAAATTACTTTTCATGCTCCACACGGATACAAAAGTATAAATATGAATGAAATTGCACCAAGGTGCTCCTAAACTGAAATTCTAAACTAGCCTCGTCAATCTAAGCCGTCTCGCGGTTTTCTCTCTTTCGATTAAAGCGGCACTGTCCCTTCCTCGTGGCAATGCTGAACATGAAAGGGGGTTAGTGAAAACAAGCACCGTACTGCAATGACAAGCCAACCTGGGTATTGCAAGTATTTGCAGTATGCGCCAAGTCCAGAGCTACCTGGAGCGATTTGACAGTGATGTCACCAATGGGTCTTTGGTAGCAGACTTGCTGCAAGCTGTGAAAAGGTGTCATAAAGTTTACGTGGAACAGCGAGAGGTTGAAGTGACGAGAAGCAGAAGGGGAAGAACAGTGATGCGAGTACGAAGAGAGCATATCTTCAGGAAGAAGAGCGACAACTGGAATGGTGAATCATCTGTTCGTGGACTATTCTTGAGCATGTGCAGCCATTGATTCAGTCAGGTCTGAAAAACAAGAAGATTGAGTCTGGACAGGTGCTGCTAGCAGAGGCTAATGCGAAATGGGCTCAGAATCTCGGAAAAGTTCTAGTGCATCCTTGAGCTGCTGACCAAGTCCCAATAGACTTGTATGTGCAAGGACATTTATTGTCTTATCCTAGTCACTCAAAAATTAATAACCGTTTTATTTTAGCTACACCTTCCTAGTCAATATACTGAACAATGAAAGCTATTCGTACCTAGTTCATATTTACCTTTGCTAGTTAGTTCCATCACATATCACACTGTCATGTCAAGTTTTGCTTTATATGTTTTTTATAATTTAGATTTTTACGTAATTTTGGAAAAATGTTTGCTAATTAAATGTTTATTGAAGCTCTACAGTTGAGTTAACATGAACTTATTTGCACGCCATATGTTTCCTTCGTTTCGAGAACCAGGTAAAGTTTAACCTATATTTTAACATTCTTAAGGGGGGACACCGGCTAGAGATTTAACTTCTGAACTACTCAAGTGATTGGAATGAAATTTGCAGGAGAGATTTAACATCAGATGTAGGTGTATTGTGCAGACTTTCATCTCTCTAGGACAATTTTACATATGTGCATAAGATGTGTCATTCTTTGTTAAGAAATCTACGATATGCAGATGAAGCTATTAAGCACCATTTTGACTGCTTGAATATAAAGTGGGGGATGTGGGACTTCGGGCTATCTAGTTTTTATAACTCAGATGTAAATATTTCAAGACTAGTCATTACCTCAAAACAGGAGATTCATATCTGTCCTATGTCAATATTCGAAAACATAGTTTTTTTCTCAATGAGGACTTCATCCAATAACAAAATAAAGTAGATAGCCCGATTCCCCAGTAAATTTCGGTGCAGAAACATATTGATTGCGGTATCAGTATACTTGTACCTTTGAACAAAAGATTCCTTCGTATGAAATTTGCAGCAAAAAGTGGAACTGAGAAAAATGCATTCGAACATTAAACTCTTTTACTTTGTTAGTGCCTCACAATGTACGTATTGAAAATATTTTATATCAAAGAAATTATTTGGTGTATGGTTATCAAATTTAGTGCGAGGGTGTGTAATTAGTTTCTAAAACCGAAAATCTCATATTTAAAAAATGAATTTTTTCAAAAAAATATTTTAAATTTAGGTCTTTGTCTTCCCTTAAAACTCTTAGGCTGCTCCCAACGTGTGCCAAGATTTTGCTGCTCCCAACTTGCTCCAAACTGCAGTTTTCTTCTGCTCCCAAAATTGCTCCAAAGCTGCTTTGCCCAGTTTCATCCCTGCTATTACAAAGCGTGAGTTCACGCTACACCCTTGCCCATGTGCGGCCTGACCCCATAAGAACGTCTGCCACGCGGCCCGGACCTGGGTGCGTATTGGGAAAAGCTTTTCCGAATACACAACCTGGCCTGTGGGCCCTTTCAGGTTGGCAGGTCTTGCGTTCTAGTTCGGGCACCTCATAAAGGTGCCATTAACGGGAGCCCACGAGTTGACGGCGCGTACGGCGGGGTCGTCCCAGGGCGTCGGACAGCGCTACCTGGAGCAGCTGGTGGAGGAGCAGCGCTACACCCGGGCAGCCGAGGTGTGCCTGGCAGTGTTGGGCACGGAGCGGCAGCTGTGGGAGGCGGAGGTGTTCCGTTTCGCCCAGCTGCACCAGCTGCGAGCCCTGGCCCCTGTGCTGCCCCGGGGCCCTCACCGCCTGGGCCCCACCGCCTACGAGATGGTGCTCAACGAGTTTCTCCAGCTGGACCCCCAGGTGCGCCCTTTGGGCACGCTGATCGCGTTCATCAGCGAACCTAGGAAGCTCTCGTCGAAAAACCTTGCAGAAGCGAATCGAGCGATACGACACGTCGGACTCTTTCCAAAGACCTTTTTTTCGGGGAAGCCACTACGAGGTGAAGGAGCGAAAGACGTCGCGAGTGCCGACGGAAGTCCCGGAAGCGGGAGTCTGCCCGAAGAGGCAAGCGCTCGCAACTTTTTCTCGCAGGGCTTTCTGTCGCTGGTGTCGGAGTGGGAGCCGGACCTGTACAGCGTTCCCACGGTGGTGAACGCCCTGCGGGACAGGCTGTCCCATGAGCCCACGCAGTGAACCCTTGCTACGTGCCCTGGCAAAGCTGTACACCCACGAGGCCAAGTACGACCTGGCCATCTCCATCTACCTCGAGTGAGTGCCCCCCTCCCCTCTCCAGGTCGCCGCTGATGCCTACTTGCCCTCCCCCTCTCCTGCAGGATCGGGGCCTCGGATGAGGTCTTCTCCCTGGTGGGGCGGCACGGCCTGTATGGTGTGGTGCGAGAGAGCTGCTCACCCTGATGCAGCTGGACCAGAAGCAGGCCACGAACCTGCTGGTGGCCAGCACGGCCCAGCTGCCCGTGGACGCGGTCGTAGACAGGCTACGCGAGCGGCCGCAGCTCCTCTACTACGTGCGTGGCCGAACTGCCTCTTGGGCTTCCGCGAGCGGTGACGGGTTTCAGACGGGTGTATGGGGCCCATGAATCTCCTTCGTCGGGACTTTTAACCATGACCCTCGCACGGGGTGGCCGGCTAGACTCTGGTTGGGTTAAGAACCTGTACCTCAAGGTGAAACTGTAAGCGAGGAACCAACTACAACGGTTGAAGAAGCCTCTTTAAATGTTGGCTGCCACTGTGAGGTTTTGAGGAGGTGCTTTCCCAAAGTCGCGCTTCAGTGGCAATTGATAAAAAATCAAACCTGGAGTAGCTTTGACTGCCCAAAGGGTTCTGTTGGCACTTGTCAAACTCTTACTGCATAATAGTACTTTCTTTCTAAGGCCAACCATTACAGAGTCGTTTCATTCCTGAGGATAAAATTGTGAGCGATCTCTTTCCCCGAATAATCGCCTCGCTGATTTTCTGGATATCTAAACATTTGTGGCAGAACACTGCCGAATTGTTGCCCATCAGAATTTCTCGAGCTGCCATATTAAAGGGGCCCTGCAATGACTTTTTACTGGTCTTTAATTTGCACCGAACCTGAGCTCACTAAACGTAATAACTAAATTCAAACTTTTTTTTTTTTTAATTTTGCTTTATTTTAAAATTTATAGGCAAATTAAAATTACAAAAACAAGCAAAAAATAACCTCCTTCATGACGTTTTTGGTTGTTTGAGTGGCCGTGAACTAGAGGAGGGGTAGTGAGCTCAGCGAGCGGTCACGACTGCCGTTCTCTGTATCGACGGCTCGAGAGGGCGCCACTAAATCATGTTCTGGATAGGCTGTATGAAGCGGGCAGCCAGGGCGGCTCGCATTGCATTTGCTGCACGATTAAACACTAATTCGGCATTACACTTCATTGGCCACAAACGACAGCAAACATGGGGTAAAGATCAGTTCAGAACGGGAGCTACTTCGCACTGCCATACCGCGAAACGGCCAAAAGGAAAGCCAAACCTGCGCCGAAGGCCTTCGGAACGCTCTGAACCGGTCGGATCATTGAGTCCGTAAACAACCGCAGCACCGCCGCGTACATCCGGGATCTTTCTACGCTCGCCGTTCGTCGGAGCCTGATCCCACTATTCCTTGCTAATACTGTATGCGCCGCCTTTTTTACCGCTTGGTGGCGGGTATGTCGACGGGTCATTTCTGTTTTCCGGACTTTATAAACTGCATTTGTTTCTTTTCTGATCTAAAATACTGAACAAAAAAATACTTTCATAAATAATTGAAACGGTTCGCACCACTTATATTTTGTATTTTGACTAAAAAGAAGCTTTTAGCGGCTCTGACCAGTAGTAAGCCCAGGACCAAATACCTCACATTTCGCGCGCTTTCAGTACCGTGGGTTGCACCCCGTAGGTGGAGGAGGTTTCCGCGTCGTCGGGTTAAAATATGATGCACTGATATTTAGTTACTCTCTCCGTGCCCGCTGGCTTGCCCAAACCCCAAGAGACGTGGAAACCGCAAAAAGGTAGACGCTTAAATATGATTGCAGGGCCCCTTTAAGATGGTGTTCTAGGTTTCCAAACTGGCTATGCCTCCAATGTCATTGCACACTTCTTTTAACTGCTACACAGTGCAGTAAAAAAAGTGGTAAACACGCATAAAACAAAACTGCAATAAGCGAGTTCTCGAGATTTATTTACCGGCGCTAGTCTCGTTTGTAATCAACCCTCTTTTTCTCCGCCACCACTCTCGGTGAAATGTGCTAGCAATCGCTTAAAGGAAAAAGAAACACTCGATTTGTCTCGATCCCAGGCCCAGGCGTAAAGTCTGCACACACAGAATGTGTTTCCATGGCATTCTTTGGTGTTTGTGGTGGATGTTGCAGTTTTTTATTGGTTTTGTTAGCATGGTATTTTATTTCTGACTATCTTTTTTATGTGAGGGTGGGCATGTCTCGAATTTCTTGTTACTTTGTATAGACTGTTCGAATGCCGAAAGTGAACGCCGTAATGCCCAATGCCGGCTTCCAGCACTCATGTTCAAATAGATAGTAGAGACAAAGCACGCTAGTGTTGCGTCTACATACTGTGCAGTGGTAGAATGTCGAGCGCACAGTTGTGGGGTCGTAGGTATGAATCTTGTTGGTGGCAAATTTAGAATTTCCTTCTCAATTTACCACTCTTTTTACAAATTTTCCTCCGAAGTACTATGTTACGCATTGTGTTAACGGTTTCCGTGGCGTTCTATTGCACTCTCCTTGAGGATCCCAGCCCCTAAAGGCCGACCCACAGAACTGTCTTCTACCAGGAAGAAACCGGTTCCCAGTTTCCTTCTCTCCATTCTCCCCCCATCCCCGTCCTGCTCAGAGGTCCACCACAGGAGCAGACCTCTGAGCAACTCCCCGCAGAAAAGACCTCTTTCTTGAATGGAAAGGAGGAATTGAGGGAGAGTTCCCTCCTTTCTTGGTCAGCCTTTAACACATTCTGCGTTACAAAATGACGTTGGCAGACACGCGAATGTATACTCGCGTATTGGGTGGCCAGTTGCGTCGACTTGCCAGCAGCAGTGGAGGCAGGTTGCCCGAACGTCTTTTGCTGCTGCTCTCATATAGGTGGCGCAAGCTGCTGCCCAGTGCGTGCCCTTTCTATGCCCGCGCTGCCTTTTCTTTTAACGCGGAATGTGTTCTATGTGGTTTTATTTATGAGAAAAACGTTGCGAACGTGCGTCGTAGCGAGCATTATAACGGGCGTTGTGAACGAGCATCGTGATTGTGTTTTATGATTTGTGGACCATAAGGTTATATAAAAATTTGTTATATAAAGTTTTAGCTTTGGAGGGGCTCGAACCTGGGTCGGTGCGGTGGCTGTCGGATACCGTAGCCACTAAGTTAATGGTACAGCTGGTCTGGAAGGGTAAATGGTTATATTTGAATGCAGTTGTGCTGGCGAGAGCAACAGGTTTGGGATGAAAATAATAAAATTACCAAAAATTAAACAAAATAAAATAAAATGATAGAATAAAACTAAATGAAAAGAAAAAAAAACAAATAAAGAGGATAATAAAACGAATGAAAAATAACATGCAAACCATATAACCACATGCTAACAGTGGTTTGCGCGGGACACATTCTGTGCTCCTTGGCCGCTATCGGCACGATGAAGTGTCTATAATATTTTACAGCGAAGCTGTCTATGGCTAGGTTCTAACGGATTGTCTCGGCGACAGACTGAGCGTAGACCAACAATTTTCAAATGCAACGATGTATTTCCCACTTCATACTCCTCTCCAGCGGCGCCGCCGCCTTTTCCCGAGTCGGGTAGACTCCTCACCACGTGCGGTGTCTCTATCCCCCGACATTGTGCAATGCCGTGCGCTCTTCAATGGCCACCTGTGCGGTGCACTAGAGCCTGCGCCGTGATTGGCGTAGCCACGCCATAATAAAACGTCACTGTCTCTACCAGATTGCCAGCATTGCTGGACTTCCCTCTTCACGGGGTAGAAGGGCTCTCAATTTTTTATATATTTATCAGAAAGACTTATGAGCAGAAAAGTTGCAAAATAAATGGGCTTCAAATTAATCGCTAGATTATAGCAATTGCTGGCACGCATACATACTGCTGACCTGAGCATCGACTGCCACATGGGCCACCCCGCCTGCGTCTCAAATTTTCCTTAGACGCGTGGAAACTGACTTTCCGCTCGGACGGATAAACCTGCTTGCAATAGTTCCCCGAAAGTGGGGAAAGGGCCGTGCGGAAGGAGAGCACGGTGTGAGGGTGCCCGCCTCCTTGGCTGCAGTACCTGGACGCGCTGTTCGACAAGAGCCCTGCACTGTGCCAGCAGCACCATCTGGACCTGGCGGAGCTGTACGCCGAGTTTGCACCAAAGAAGCTGCTCCCGCTGCTCAGGGCCTCCAACAGCTACCACCTGGAGAAGGCCCTGGCCCTGTGCCGCCGCAAAAGCTTGTGCCGGAGGTGGTCTTCCTGCTCAGTGAGTGGCGCATAGGCCGTCTGCCTCTTTAGGTGCTTCCAGCCCACCTTCGCGCAAGAGTAACGACATCCATTGGAGGGCGCCGTTCGTCATCTCGGGCTAATTGTCTGGCAGGCGAGTCGCGAGAGATTGCACAATGGACTTTAAAGAAATGTGCTTGGTTGAGGAGGAGAAGAGGGAATGCGAAATGCTAGACATGCGGGAATAGTAAATTTTGAGTTTGAATTCGAAGCGAATATCAATTTTGGCCAAATATTCTTTAATCAAATACCAAATAGTTTTTCTGGGCCTCTCACTACTTCATCGTGCTTAATTAAACAAAAATCCGGTTGAACTTGTGAAGGTTGTTCTTAAGCTTTGACTAGTCCATTTCTGAGCTAATTTTAATCTAACTATATTTATGAACCGTGGCTGGAGAAAATCCAGTGCCTGCATTGGGATAGCAAGTAAAGGACACATTTTACATAAAATTAAGCCTTATTTTGTACGTAATTGGGGGATGTATAAATCTTCCCGCTATATGCAAATCTCCTTCCTTAAATTTCAAATTTGAGAAAAGAAAAAGACAATCATGAATGATGAATGCAAGTTGCGAGGACATCTCTGCCTAACAAATATTCTCGCATAATAGCGACAGTTCAATTTTGAAGATGTTACTGTAGCGTTGGTATCAACATTCACAAAGTTTCCGTTACTTTATAAATACACCGGACACACGTGCGTACCACCCCGCTTTGAAAGTGTGTTTTCCTTCCAAGCTCGCGCCTGCAATATTTGTACTTTTTGAAGTGTCGATTGCGGCGAGTCAGTCCTGTTAAGCGCATTTATTACCGAGCACCAGTGCACTGCGGAGAAGCAGCACCCACAGAAGCGATCTCTGAGGATGTTGGTTCTCCATGGTGTACCGGTGCTCAGTAAGAGCGCAGCTCAAAGAGGCTAGCTCTTTGTGATCGACGCTTAGAAAATATGCATATTGCGGTTTATCTGGAAACGAATATCAATATCCTTTTATTCAAAACTACAATTGGACAATTCAATTATTCGCGCAATCCTACAAAATGCCTTCAAAGCAGAGCGGAGGCTACGAGCTGATGGCCTCAATCAAGAAATGCCAGAAGCACGTCACGGCGCTCAGCATCTTTCTTCAGATGCGTTCTTCGCATATTTTCGTCGCGCATTACCTGTTCTGCATATAACCTGCACCCCCAACTTACTACTCAGAAGAAACAAGAAAACACCTTGCACCCAAACTAAGCACACAAAGCAATGTCCAGATCTTGCTAGAAACCTTGAATACGCTCATTGCTGCAATCACTGCAAATGTCTCAAGTGCTGCTTCATAATCCATTCAGTCGAGGCAATTGTCGATGCAGCACCTTTTGAAACTGTTCTGCACCATCTCGTCTGGAAAAGTTGCAGTCACGCCGGATCTGTGTGGATACGGTATGACCGCAACCTCTTCTCTTCTGAATGAACTTTGCGAGCACTTTTCATGCTCGGGATAAGCACCAGTCTTTGGTCACGGCTTCCTGTTTGCAAGCTCATCTTCTCTTTCTATTCTTGCACGTACGACTTGTTAGTTTCTTAACGGCCGTAGTTCCGTTTTGCCTCTTGGTTTCCAATCTCTTCGGCAACAAATCTGACAATAGTCGTGTCCTTTGCCGAAAAGATAGAAAATCTGCGAAAATTGTTTCCTGCGACGGCAATGTGCATTCGACGCACCGCGCGTTGCCTTCGAATCGACGGCTCGGCTCGGCTGCTTAGCCTGCAAAAACAATGCAAAGATGGCTATCCAAAAAAAGGAGGAGAGGAGGAGAGAGAAAGTCTCTTGGAAAGACAGGAGAAGAGGGACTTGGGGAATCTATTCCTACGACTTTGCGCGCATTGCCGTGAAGCCGCGCTGCCTGCTGAAATTCACGTATAACGTGCGCCCCCTAATTTGCTTTTGATTTTATATCAATTTTTATGCGGGTTGCACGCGAGTCGGTATATATTGGTGCGTCTCAGAAGGGTGCTGTTGGTGCACGCCTCGAAGTTGCGTAGGGGTGCTTCAGAGTGCCCTGAGTGGTCGGGTGCCCCTGCCCAGAGCACATGGGCAACAGCAAGGAGGCCCTGGAGCAGATCATGGGCCAGCTGGGGGACGTGCACGAGGCCATTGCCTTCTGCAAGGAGCAGGACGACCGGGGCCTCTGGCAGGACCTCATCGCACACTCTCTCGACAAGCCAGGTGGGGACCCTTCTCCCATGGCAATGCCCTGTTGCGTTACCCACGCGCTAATCCCTTGGCGCGTGGGTGATGAGCAGGACATTCTTCGCCTATCGGATGCATTGATGTCAACAAACACGCCGTCGTCTGTGGTTCGCTGTCGGACAGTGAAATCGTGAAAGTGGTTAGGGCCTAAGAACAGTCGCGTCGCTCTCTGTGCTGAGTGAGCTTCGTAGGGCGCTTTTCCTTGGGCAAAAGGCACACCGGAAGTGCCCTATAAAGGTTCGCAATTTATAAAGCATGGTTACTGTGGCGTGCCCACGACCAGCCGTGGGTGCGCCTCCATCAGTGGAGACGTGCCACAGTACCTTGCCGTGTCATATTGGCATCTAATATGACATTTGCACGAAGTGTGTAAATGCAAAAATTTTACCCGGATGTAATGAACGCACCCCTAAATATGTGTCAATTTTTCGGGGGAACAAAGTGTGTTTATTATGCGAGTAAATACGGCACTTATTTTGTTTTAAGTTGAAATCCTCATTGAGAAAAACTATGTTTCTCAAAAATTGACATAGGACAGATATGCATCTCATATTTTGAGGTAATAACTCTTCCTGAAACATTTACATTTGAGTTATAAAAACTAGATAGCCCAAAGTCCCTCATCCCCCACTTTATATTCAAACAGTCAATATGGTGCTTAAGAGCTTCGTTTGCATATCATAGATTTCTTAACGAAAAGTGATGCATCTTCTTATGCAGGTATATTAAATTGTCCTAGAAAGCTGAAAGCTTTGCAGAATACACACACATCTGATGCTAAATCTCTCCTGGAAATTTCATTCCAATCACTTGAGTAGTTCAGAAGTTCTAGGCAGTGTCCCCTCTTAAGGGCGGAGACGACCGAGGAAATTGGGGAACCCGGTTTGAGAACCCGTGCCACGAACAAAGTGCCCGAGCCTCTGGGTTTAATCCCCCGTTGGGTGGGTGCAGCGTTCATCACGACCCTGCTGCACAAGATAGGCACGCACGTGGACCCGATCCTGCTCATCCACCGCATCCCTGAGCAGCTGGTCATCCCCCAGCTGAGGGACTCCCTGGTCAAGATCATGAGGGACTACAAGCTGCAGGTGGGTCCCCGGGGTGGCCTCTCTGCATGCCCCGAGCGGGAACGTGATGGAGCAGCGCGTGTCAAAACGGCGCATGACAACACAGTCAAAACAGCATGCGACAAAACAGCACACGACAAAACAGCATGCGACAAAGCAGCACGTGACAACAGCATGCTACAAACAGCATGCGTCAAAACAAGCATAAAATAGCGCAGCTAAAGCATGCTCAAATAGCTCATGACAAAACGGTAGTGCGTCGAAATGGCACAGCGACCAAAACAGCCAGCAGGTATGTACTATATGTTTTCTTGTGGCATTCTGAGCTTGCATTTATGGCATGTCAAGAGAGCTTGCGCGATTATATTTCATATAGCCACCGCTGTACACGCACAAATAATTTGTAACCACGTGAATATTTTAATTTTTAGTGGAGAGGTGCGATGGTACCTTTAAAGTTAATCATAATTTCTGTCAGTGTCATTTTAAATGAACTACATATATTATGTACTAGGCCATTATTTTTTTGTAAAGATACTACTACTTTGTGTCTTGAAATTTCCAAGCATCACAAAAGGCAACAATGAAGTGTTAAAGAGTACTATTTATTTAATGTGGGCGCTCTTGTCACATTGAATTTACATAGCGTAGGAAAAGCGGCAGCTCAACTGGGTGTCAATGAGGGGCCGTGTGTCAGACTTTGATACTACATTTCGTAGCTCTTCAGAGATCCTTGCGTAGTGCTTTGGGCCTGACGCAGCCACATCCTCTCTGACAGTCTATCTGCTTCTGTTGGGTGAGGCTTTGCTCTGTCTTCAGAGCATCCACGAGATCAGTATGGATGTTGCAAACCCAAGAGAAGACTGAAAACTTGCTTACGTCGAACCAGTTTACTCAGAAACGTAGCCTTCTCTGTTAGAATTGCAACTCTCATTGGCAGTATATCACTACACATACTGTTACTTGGAATTATTGCGCGTCAAATATGCACCACGAAAACAATTGGTATAAAACCAGTACATATATTGCTAGTGAATGCGAGTGAATTCAGTGGTTGCGAACATGACCGTATGGCCCAATTAGAAAAAAAAAAATGAGAATCGCAAAAATAAAAAGTGTTGACAGTATGAGGCCACCATTTACAACCATTGCTTATAATTGTAATTTGTAATTGCAGTACTTTGCTATCCATATCAGCCTTCCTCTCTCCAGAGCCAGTATGACACGTGCATTTTTAACGCCACAGAGTACGTTGTCGATATGCTGTTTTGACGCCGTGCTGTTTCTGGCAGGCGGCGCTTTTTTGTCAGTGTGTGGCGTTTTGACGCCGCACTTTTTTGTCGCGAGCTATTTTGACGCGCGCTGTTCCGTTCCTACGCTATTTAGAAGCCGTGCTGACGAGCGCGGTTTCGACGGTGCTGTTTTTTCGTGTGCCGTTCTGTCATGCGCTGTTTTGTCACGGCGCTGCCCCCGAGCGGCTGGCCCGGACGAGATTTTTGCGTTAGTATGGGTCGCGAAATGTGACTCAGTCTCCCCCGTTGCCCCAAGAATGCGGCCAGCATGCAAGTTTCTCCCGTTTGGCACTTGGAGCAGCTAGGCTGGCTCAAAGCGCAGCCGCATCTGGCGGCCTGAGTGTTTGGTGGTGGTGGCAGGGAACTCAAACTGGCGCGTTTAGCGTCCATGGATGAAAAGTAGTCCTCAAGTGGCAACAAATTAGGTCGCAGGAGCCGACATGTTGTGCTGTCAGATGTCGCAATCCCGGTGGTTGGTCGTACGACTAGGGCGAACGCCAGCGTCACTGGCGTCCAAACTCCTGGCTGCCAAAGCGCACGTCGACCGTCCGGCTGCAAAAGTTTGCTGCCACCGCCGGGATTGCGGCAACCAATGGTGCTACTACGTCGGGAGATGGAAACGGAGGGAAGGAGACGTCGGAGATGGGCTGTCGTTTCGGGAAGTGCAGCCACGTGCCCTCCCCCAGATCTCTCTGCGAGACGGCTGCAAGAAGATCCTGGTGTCGGACTGCATCGGCCTGCTGCACAAGCTGCACCGGCAGCAGAGCAGGGGCATCTCCCTCACCCGTGAGTGCCTTCCACGACGCTCTGTGGACTGTGCTCATCGCCTCTGCGGGCCTGCGATGCACGATTTTACACGTTCTCGCACAGTCGCGCTCTCACTGTTTCTTGAGCACTGAATTTTCACATGTTAGTGTCATGTACAGTCGCGCATATTCACTGGAGCGATGGGAGTGAGTTTTAATGCAAGGAAAGAAGCCGGAACACATTACGGCGCTCGGGCATGATTTGATATGAATCGAGAGATACGGTGTCGAAGCAATGGTACGTAAGATAGGACAGAGCAAGTCAAGTCTATGCCGGTGCAAAAGCACGTACGAGCTTGCCAAAAAAAAGGCAAATATGCCAAGATTGAATTTAGCATTTGCTTCACTTATGTATGAATGTGACTATACCTGCGCATTTGCGGTAAAAAGGGTCTTTGAGCTGGTTGGCACGGTACAATGTGGGCTGCCCTCGGAAGTGGATCTCATTCTGCTCTGCCATTTCGTACACTTTCGGGAAAGTGGTTGTGGCTAAAAGCAACGATGTTGCTGGCATGAAAAGCAACCGGCAAAATTAGTATTGCACCAGATTCCTGACAAAATTAATGCTAATGAAAGAGTTGTAAGAAGAGTGCAAAGAAAGGGGAAGACAGTGAAGGACAAAAAGGGACGAGACACTCTTCCAACTTGCAACACATTGAGAGTGCATTAAACTTGCTGGGGGTAATGATGCAACCAACGGGAAAGTGACAGTCTAGTGACCGGCTGCTTCGTCCAGAAAACTCCGCTTAACTCCGCTTTCACTGAGGAAGGGCTTAAAGCACTTCCACAGTGAAAGGTCATACATTGCAAAATGCAGCTTTGTCCACGGTGCTTCAGTGGTGGTGCCATTTATTGTATCATTGGTTAAAAGGTGTTCTATAGGACGCTGAGGAAGAAGTTTCCCATGGCCTCGTTTCAGACGACCAGCTGTGCCCGGCGTGTAACCGGAGGCTCCTCTTCAAAGGTGCGTCCCCAGAATGCAGGTGGCAGCCCGGTGACGGGGGCGTTGCAGTCCCGTCGCTGGAGGGCTTCCCTGCACGGAGCTCACTCTCCAGTCGTGCCGCCAAAGGGCATTTGACTGCGGTGAAGTGCAAGTTAAAGCGTGGCTCAGCCACGCTTCCACGGGGGACTCTGCTAGAGTCCCCGTGAAGCCGTCGGCAGTTTTTCTGCTTTCTCTTACAACCTGAACGCCGAGATCAAAAGCACCAGTGCAATAGATTGCACTCGTCTGCGCCTTCGACTTACCGTAATATCCCGAGAGAGAGCCCACCTAAAATCGAGTGAAAATAAGGAGCGGGCTAACTTTCGCTGTACAACCGAGAAAAGTTGAAAAAACGCTGTTTTTAGATTATGTTTTCCTGCCAAACTTGCAGAAGAACCCAGTCAGCAATGTTTTTACCGCAAAATGTTTGCTGACCATACAGCCAGCAATGTTTGCTTATATCCTGCCATAGCTAACTAGACGCATTTTCGCCGAGGTCATCATTGGTCCGAACACTATGATTACTAGGAGTGGGCCATCTTTCGGTGTTTAAAAGAAAATAGCAAATCGAGCTAAAAATAGGGGGCAGGTTATCTTTCAAGGGTGGGGCATCTCTGGGCATATTACGGTAGGCGGTAGAGTTTGGAGTTCTTCGATACCCTGTCCGGGCAAAATGCAAAAAGGCACCGAAGTCACGTTTGCACAGAGGAGCAGTTGCCGGGTACATTTTTCTTTCGTGGCCGGATGGCTGCGACGGTGACTACTGGCGTGGCAGAATTTGCTTGTGTGTAGCGACCATCGCGAGTGGCAGAGTTTGTGCCTGGTGCTAAGTTGTTCGGTGGAGATGCCGCGTCTGCGCTCTGCCGAGCAGTGTACGGCTGCGGGCAATACGAGCGGGAAGGGCCCACTGGGGTCTTGTGGCATACGTGCCAGAATCTGAAGCTCTGGTCCATACTAAAGTGGGACTGCAAAGCGTCTTTGAGGTCTACAAACGGAGGGACGGCGGAGCTTACGAGGGCCGACGGAGCCATCCCTCTCGTGTTGTTCGGCTCCGTACGGGTGGCACTATTTTGAGCGCCAATATTCTCCCAGAGTCCGGCCTGTAGCTGGATCGTTTGTTAGCGCACGTGCACCGACACCTGGTACAATGCAGATGTGCGGTACGCGGAAGATGTGGTGGTGTTCTTCTGCAAGCACGCTTTCCACGGCACCTGCCTGCCTGCCAGTGGACCTCCCGTAAGTCGCTTCTGCCAGTCTCGGTGCACGCCGGCAGCCTGAGGAACGCGGCCCTCAGATCAACCGGGATCAATGTTGCCCGACACTTGTTTTGAGCTGCCCACACTGCGAGGAAGCGGGCCATTCTGTGGATCGTGTTCATGTAGCGTGTGTGTTAGCTACTAGGCTGGAGTACACTAGTACTTTGTATATAGCCTCGAGTTGTGTGGGCAAATAAACTAGGCTCAAAGTAAGCGCAGTGAAACAAGGGCATAAATGAGAGAAGGAACTTGACCTTATGCACCTGGATAGGCAGTTTCTGAAAGTGATCAATGCACTGCATTGTTGAGCTGGAGGCCACACAACCGACGGCAATGTAAGTGCAACCGCAGTCCTTAGATTACTTGGTCTGGAACCGTCACGCCATGGGAACGTTTTCCCTAGTGACAGATTGAAGCACGAGAGGCGTGCTGCGTACATTAGAAGTAAACCAATCGGATCGCACGGAAAACCTAGCGGATGGGTTCGAATAAAGCCCCTCTATACTGAAAGTAGCGCCTTTGATTCATCCTCAGACACGCTCTCACCCTCTAGAAAAATCTTCCTCTTCAAAGTTTCCCCTTCCACTATTACTGGTTGACCGAGCGTTCGTCCGGTTTCGATTCGCCACTTCCTTCCGCCATTTGTGCCCTCCCGTATCAATGGAGCGCATGTCGCGTGTTTGTCTGAACGTCATCGAACTGCTGTTATGACGTGGCGTTACTAAATCACGTGCGCGTTTACAAAACGCTCGTTCAAGTTTTGTCATCTCGTCGTCACTTCGGCTTGTAAAGCCGCAAACAAAAGGCACAAGTGATATTTGCTGTCGACTGTTTTGGAGACGAGTGCAAGATCGCGGCTTCGCATTCCATAACAGAAACGTGCGCATGTTTATTGCCTTGGCTCCCCTATCTGCTGAAGAGGAAATGAGACTAGGGCAATCTGTCTCACAGTTCAATTTTATTGTATCAACATTTATAAAGCGGAAGATTGCATCCAATCTCGAACCGAATGACCCGAGCAGACACACAGCCGAAGCCTTGACAAAACTCGCTTGCCTGCTCCAGACGTGAAGCAGTGGAAAGACGTACCCAGTAGCAGACAACGAGGACACTGGCAACTGATATCCTAGCGAAAACACGAAACCAAAGCTGGGAGTCAAAATCGCCCAGAAAAGATTGATCTAGCAAGCACCCTTAACGATATGTTTATCTAGCGAAGGTTTGCCAGCAGTCGCAGGCGCTCGGCGGAAAAGCGGCCTAGGAGCTGCTAGCATCAAAATGGGAGATGGAGAGTGTCTCGCAGAGAGGCGAGATTCTCGAGGAAGAAGGCTTGGCACCACTGTCAGTAGAGAGGGGCGTTAGGTCTGAACTTGGCAAAAGCCGTGCATCATTACTCCATGGACCAGTGGGGAGGGGGCACGATCTACAAATGCAGTCTATAATCGAGAGATTATTTTGGAAGAGCTGAAAGGTGCTAAGTCTACTTTAAGAGCATTGTCGAAACAATCCTTTGAGGATTTTTTTTTTTTACTGCTACCTGCATCAGCACAGCTTGTGGTGATAAAAGTTACTGGGGCAGAAATACCCGAGTTTTCGAACTAAGTAGTTTTCTACGGACTGTGGTGCAACGTCAGTGGGAGTTGGGTGAGGCAGCTGCTAGACATTGAGCGTGTAGTCTCAACCACTGCTCAGTTAGGGAACTGGCTCTCCGTGGGCAGAATTCCAACCTGCATGCGCAGTTGCTCAATGGGATTTTCTTGCAGGCCTGCAGCCTATGCAGCGTCAAGAAGCAAGTCCGTGGCTTTGGAACATGAAGCTGCCCAAACTTCTAGGTATCTTCGCTTTGCTCACAGCATCTTCACGATGTACAGAATATATTCTATTTTACCTGGGTGAGGGGGTAGGTAGGTTTTTTTAACTAGGAACTGTGTGTACATATGTTTGGAAAAAATAAAAACAAAACCACTGCTCCCATCTTTTATTTTTTTATCAAAAGCAGGTTGCAGCAAGTGCTTGTACGTTGCAAACACGACGGTGCCCCGCACCCTTCGGAATATGACGATGGAGTAATTACAAAACTCTGGTGTAAGCTATAACAGTGACTACGAAAGGCCGGTTCGGTGCCCGATGACTCCGGCCATGGCCCAGCCGGTTCCTTCAGTCGCTCCACTTGCCAAGGACGTCACTGTCCCGGAAGATGTAGAATTCCTGGAGGATGGAGCATTCATTTTAAAAACGGAGTGCATGCAGACATACGAGAAGTCTACAAGTGAGCTGCTATCTCTGCAAGTAGGATGGACGGATGCTAACGGCTGTAGCTTGCGCCACCTAGCCTAGAAACCAGAAGTATCCTCTCCACCAATTTCCTTCCCCTCAGTCTTTTTGTAACCATCACCAGGTGGTGGGGGATAGTGCCAGGATAACCTTTAAGGGGAATCAGGCAAAAACAAACATCTATCATCACCCCCTTCTTCCAGAAGGAGTCCAATTTTCCCTGGCCAAACTCTTGCTGGCACCCCGCTTACACCGGTCCCACTGGGCGACTGGGTTGAGCCTTTGGGCTGGAGCCACGAGGGAGATGGTCCCAACTTTCCTTGTTCCCAGCTCTGCTAGCTATACACAAGTCCTTCAATTCTCTTTAGATAATTTCTGCTAGTGTAATCTTTATTGCAATGCTCATCCATACCTCCATTCTCATCTGCAAACCACAGCACTGGCCAATCAGTCACCCGTGGTAACCATCTATCCATTTCTTCATACTTTATCCTAAATGTGGTACTACTGTTCTAGCCTCAAACAACAACTCATGAATTATCGTACCCTTTCCTCATCACACCCCCTATACATAGTTAAAGTCTAATATCCCTGCATTCTTCCTTCCCCCATTTTTGTCTCTGCCTCCTTCACTTCCTTTTCCACAGAGGTAGTTGCTCTGCCCCAGCACTTGACTGTAGGTATTGAAATTCCAGCTTTTGGGTTCGGTTTGTCCATTTAGTGCTCGAACTCTTCATATATAAATGTTTATATTCGGAATGCAAGTTTGTCTTCTGCTTCTTGTCTTCCAGGGGTTGCGGTTGCGTCAGATTGCCAACCGATTGGAGGTTTGTGGGTAGACCTCAAGGCAGCTTGCTTTGAGGTTTACCCACTATCCTTCAGTCTGAGCTTGGCGTTTCGACGCCACCACAACCTCTGCAAAAGCAGCAGATGAACTTGCGCTCTGCATACCTTTCTCGCCCATCGTGCATTCTCCATTGTGTCTAGTCTGTTCAAAGTTCAATTTACTGATCACCTCCCTAACCTCAAAAGATGTCCAGCCCATGCCTTGCTGCACTCCATTTGGTGTATCCCCATGTGCTCCCAGTGTTAGTCTGTCTACCTCACCTAGCCTGGAGTGTAAGATGAATGTAGCTAGCAAATAGTTACCCTTTTAATTACATTACCCAAGGAAATGCATATGCAGAACTGAAAGTGTTGGTCTCTACAACAGCAAGTTTCTAAAGCAAAACTAAATGGCACTTTGTGTGCACTCGTCAATGCCACAGTTCAGTAATTTATTTTGAATCTCGTAGATTAGTGAACCGTGTATGGCCTAATGCGTACCTCCGTTACCAGAATTATTCTTGGCATTTGGGTAAGTTAGCACGCTTTGCCTCGTCCCCAAAGACAAGGCCCCTGGAAGCGATGGCCATATCCTGCAGAGTCGCCTTGCGGCTGTCCCCGAAGCCGGCGCCCGTTCACACTCTTGCGACCTCTTAAAACTGGGTTCCTTAAAACCTCTTACGAGAGTACACACTGACGCCATCTATTGGGTAGCAGTGTAAACTTGGCGGTCCGGCATATTTTCTATTTCTCTCGCGCGTTATCCTTTCTTCCTTGGCTCGAAAAACTTTTGTCAAAGTTATAAACGAGCCTTTCTTATAGGTATTACGCACATTTGACCTCGGAAATCCCGCAAAACCTTCGCTCTTGTGAAATGCAGTTCCAGGGTCACCGCATAGATGGCGCCAGCGTATTCTCTCGTCCTAAGAAATTTTAAGAGGTTTTAACAAGTTTCGTCTCTCGGTCGTACTCGGTTGCAAGAGTGTGACCGGGCCTTTACAATTCGTACAGCGGGAGCCCATGAGCGACACCGGCTTGAAGATGTCAATTCAGCCAGCGCAGCACGACTGCTGACCCCGGGTCCCAACGTACGCGACCGTAGGCCGGTACCATGATAAAAAAACTGCATTTTCGGCTGGTTTGGGAGAGTTAATTAAGTAGCGAATTCATTCTGAAGGCAGGGGCAGTTCCCCCGCGGATCGCTGATTACCTTGTTGTCGATCTCGACCTTGGTTCCCCCGTACTCGGGCAGCAGCACCTTGTCCCCCGCTTTGACGGCTGGTGGAATGGTCTGCCCCGCCTGCGGGAGAGGACGGACTGAGGCTCCTCCGAGAGCACGTGCAGACGGCGGACCGAGCGGGCAGCTCACCTCCGTGCGCGCCCCGGTGCCGACGGCGATTACGGTGGCGCTCTGAACCTTGGCCTGGGCCTTCTCGGGGATCATAATGCCCCCTTGGTCTTGGCCTCCGGCACGAACCTCTCGACCAGGATGCGGTCCAACAGGGGCACTAGCCTCTTGCCCAGTCCAGCCTGCGCGATGGGGACCCCGTTAATTAATGACCGCGGCGGCGACGACGCCCGACTCGACGTGCGCCTCGTGCCTCGGAGATCGGGCTTGCCACGTGAAAACGCTCCGTCTCTGAGTCTCGCTCGCACGTAGGACGACCCCCGAGCACGCGGGCACGTCGGACCGGCGCGAGGGGCACCCACATTCCGGGCGCCGCATTTGTAGACAGAGACCGAAGCCCGCGCGCCGAGCGCCAAAAGCTGGGTGCCGGCTGGGAAACTGCTTACCATGGATCCGTGAATTGGGGGCGAACGACCGCGGAGAAAGTTCGAGAAGCGACAAACGTAACGCTAGCTGGCGCCGGTCTGATCACCTGCTGCCTCTCTGCCGTCTCGCCCTCCGCTGCTCAACATCGGGCACATGGTCCGAGGAGCGCCACTGGGCATGCGCAAGATAGCAGACTACGCAATCACTTTAGAATAACTCGCATAAATCCACTTTGTAAGAGTTCATTCAAATTATTTTTAGTAAATATCACTTTTTTATATGAATTTAGGTAAAACTTTTATATTTGAAATTACAAAAAGTACCCGCAGAAACTTCTAGAAGAGCTGGGCCCCAAAAGAGGATAATATGTCGCTAAGATCTTAAAC
Organism: Ixodes ricinus; assembly: GCA_037355805.1. Taxonomy (NCBI): domain Eukaryota; kingdom Metazoa; phylum Arthropoda; class Arachnida; order Ixodida; family Ixodidae; genus Ixodes; species Ixodes ricinus. Next base: position 275,819 of record JAZHYW010026735.1, read on the forward strand.
ATCTTAAATACGTCAAAGAAAAACAACCCTCGAACGTTTAAAGGCTGGTTAATGAGTATAACGATATTTAAAGTGTATATACATTAGCTTAATAAATTTATTAAAATGTAGATGCATCGTAACTCTTTTATGTACCCGTGACTGCGGTTGCGCAATGCTCTTTCGGGGGCCGCCCTTATTAGCTCGGTTGTGCTCTCGCTGTTGCGTCCAGTCCCGTTCACCGGTCGAGCACGCGAGAGACAGGCGAAGTGCGCTGAACTTCGGAGCGGTCGCCCCCATCCAAGAGAGCCCCATCCAGAGTGAGCAAGTAAGTGGTCGTCGCGTGAACCGACGTTTCGCTGCTGTCGACGGAACATCGTTTGGAAGTGGGCAGTTTTCGAGACTAGCCCTAAACCCACGTGTACCGACGACCGGAGGGCGAGTGCAGACTTGCTCGTCCGGCGACCCGGCGCCGAAAGCTTACGCGCGGCACGTGCCGCGACGGACCCCGCGCGAGAGCCTTCTCTCTGCTTTTCATCGACGTGGGCCCGTGGCTTTTGCCTAGTCAAAGAGAACCGGTTCGTGCAGAGCAAACACTGACCGCGCGCTCGCGTGAGAAACTTCTCGATCACGACGAGTATTTTCGGACTTGTAATCTCCAACTTGCCCTTCGCTATCGTACCTGAAGAGTCGCGACGAGAACGACCGCGTTTGCGCCCACTGAAGCCAAACCGAATGCAAAAGCACTCGCGGACCGTCGGTTCTCCGCCCAGTCTCTGCGCGAATTCCTCCGAGTAGCCGAGCTTCGCTGGGTGCGTACGAACGCGAGGCCCGCCTGCCCTCGCGAAGGGCGCTCCACCGGCAAGGCCACGTGCGGGCGCTTTCCCACGGGCTCGCGCCTAGTCTAGCGTAGTGCGGTGTCCGCATGACCCCGATCGTGGATGGGTACGTCGCTAGCGAAATCGTCCGCTGGATGTCCGGATAGAGAGTCTGTGGAGCATGTGGAGAGGAAACCGACCTCAAATGCTTCACCCTGCAACTGGCGTAACTGATCTGGCAAAGGCACTGGGGTTTAAGAACACTGGGGGAAAACCGGACGTTGGGGAGGATGAGGTAACCCAGTAACGGTTATCAGAATAGAGGAACAAGTTGAAGGGAGGATGAATATAATTTCAGTTCTCGTTCAGCTATCCCCATGTCCAAAAGAGCAAACTCGGTTGCGTCACACAAATCGGAGCTAAGGAAAAAAAATAAAAACATTGAGGGGTATTAGCAGCTGAAATGAAAAAGACTGACCAGACTGAGTTGATGCAAATGACCTAGATCAAATCGATTCCAAGGGTATAGCTCTCCATATCGAATTCATGCTACTGCCTGTGTGCTGATTAACCATGCAAAAAAGTAGCTCTACAGTTTCGTGTCTCTAAGGTACTTTACACCTTTTCTGCAGGCTATTGTAATTTGTTGAGATTACTGAAACAAGGATTTCTAAGATCCGCCCACGTACTAATCCAACAGCTCGCACTTAGTGGTGGGCTTCGTGCTCGTGCCAATGGAGGGTGCTTTCTAGAGAGTCGGTTGTTGGCTAATGCGAGCCTCGCAGAGCAATGGAGGGGGTAACGAAGGAGCTAATGATTGCGACAGCAGCAGTGCTCATTTCGACGCCCAGTATGCAGATGTGCAGCGCGCTTTTCTGGTTCGCAAGCCCTCCAAAGACATCTTGGCAACACTTTTGTACCTGAATCTGTTCATTATCATTTCTGGGAGACATTGTTGACCACGCTGCACTACTTTAAAGGGTCCACGCTGTTTTATTGCATTCATTTTCACATCCCCTGGCATGCAAGATAATGTTGGCATATTATAAAAAATTAGAGCCTCACATTTTGTTGCTTTCGTCACGTGCAATGAGTACCACCCTGCCTTCTTTCTGGGGGGAGGGAGGGAGGAGGGAGGGAGGGAAACATGTAGGGGGTGGCGTCAAGCTGGGAGGGGAAGGGGGAAGGGAGAAGGGAGGGGGAGGTTTCGCCCTTGTCTGTTTTACCCATGTCAAGTGGATCGGAAACTGCTCGGCTGCCGTGTGCTTGCGAGGCCCTTGAGCCGTGCAGTGACAGACTATAATCGTCTATGCAGGTATGCATCGTCTTCCAAGTGCCCTGCGCAGTACAGCTGGCCGTAGCGCAAGCCACGCTTTACGGCGCCACTATGCCAAGGACATCAGGTTTGGGGCTGACGTCAGGGCCCTCATGCTGCAAGGGGTGGACGTGCTGGCAGACGCAGTGGCCGTCACCATGGGACCAAAGGTAGACATTTCGATCAGGTTGTGTCCTAAGGAACTGTTGGGGGCATATATCGTCTGCAATGAACTGCGCCGGATAGCAGGTCAGGGTGGAATGTGCTGGAGCTCGTACGTATGGCCCAGAGTTTTCGAAACTGGGATGGAGAGGGTGGTTGCAGAGGCCGAGGCGGAAAAGTTGGACACTACTTGCTCGGCAATATTTTATCGCGCAGCTTGGGTCTCGAAAGCACAGTCCATTGACACTATCTCTGTGCTTTCTTTGAGTCGTGTTTTGCAGACCTTTCCTGCTATTACTAATGTATGCGTAAGCTTCCAAGAAGGTACAATGGGCCATTTTACGTCGCCTGCAGGGCCGCAACGTGATCCTGGAGCAGTCGTGGGGCTCTCCCAAGATCACCAAGGACGGCGTGACTGTGGCCAAGGGCATAGAGCTCAAGGACAAGTTCCAAAACATTGGGGCCAAGTTGGTGCAGGACGTGGCCAACAACACCAACGAGGAGGCAGGCGACGGCACCACAACCGCCACCGTCCTGGCCAGGGCCATCGCCCGGGAGGGGCTTTGAGAAGATCTCCAAGGGTGCCAACCCCATCGAGATCCGCAAGGGGGTCATGATGGCTGTGGAGACTGTGGTGGAGCACCTCAAGAAGATCTCCAAGCCGGTCACCACACCGGAGGAGATTGCCCAGGTGGCCACTATTTCGGCCAACGGGGACACCAGCATCGGGGGCCTCATCTCGGACGCCATGAAGCGGGTGGGCCGGGACGGGGTTATCACGGTCAAGGACGGCAAGACCCTCAGCGACGAGCTGGAGGTCATCGAGGGCATGAAGTTCGATCGGGGCTACATCTCTCCCTACTTCATCAACACCAGCAAAGGGGCGAAGGTGGAGTTCCAGGATGCACTGCTGCTCTTCAGCGAGAAGAAGATCTCCAACGTGCAGACACTGATTCCGGCCCTGGAGTTGACCAACACCCAGCGCAGGCCGCTGGTGATCATCGCCGAGGACGTTGACGGGGAGGCCCTCAGCACGCTGGTGCTGAACCGGCTGAAGGTGGGGCTGCAGGTGGCAGCAGTCAAGGCGCCCGGCTTTGGGGACAACCGCAAGGCGACGCTGCAGGACATGGCCATTGCTTCTGGGGGCCTGGTCTTTGGGGACGAGGCAAACTTGGTGAAGCTGGAGGATGTCCAGATCGGGGACCTGGGCCAGGTGGGCGAAGTGGTCATCACCAAGGATGACACTCTGCTGCTCAAGGGCAAGGGGAACAAGGAGGACATCGACCGGAGGGTGGCCCAGATTCGAGACGAGATTGACCTGAGCAACTCGGAGTACGAGAAGGAGAAGCTTGGAGAGCGGCTGGCACGCCTGGCCAGCGGTGTGGCCCTGCTCAAGGTGGGCGGCTCGAGCGAGGTGGAGGTCAACGAGAAGAAGGACCGGGTCAACGACGCCCTCAACGCCACGCGGGCGGCGGTCGAGGAGGGCATTGTGCCCGGGGCGGCACTGCCCTGCTGCGCTGCATCCCGGCTCTGGACGCCGTGTCTGGGGACAACGAGGACCAGAAGACCGGTGTGGCCATCGTCAAGAAGGCCCTCAAGATGCCCTGCATGCAGATTGCCATGAATGCCGGCGTGGATGCCGCCGTGGTGGTGCAGAAGGTGGTCGAAGGCAGCGACGACTTCGGCTACGACGCACTACGCAACACTTACGTCAATATGATTTCGGCCGGCATCATCGACCCTACCAAGGTGAGGGCGTCTTTGCTATCCCGCTTCGATTTGTCGTGGGTCAAAATGGCAGGAGTATCGCGGCATGTTAAGATTTCCTCGGCGACAATGAATTTGCCAAACCTGCGCTCGAGTCCTACCACTGGCTTGTTTCACACGGTGCGATTCGCTTGTGCCTCGTGCTGCAAGCTTTCTTCAGGCACTGTGAGTTGGTATGAAACAGGAATGGCGTCTCTCAACAAATGAGACGTGGGGAAATAGGAATGAGCACCCTTGCCAACTCTTTCAGAGGACAGGTTCCCTTTTGGGCATTCGAAAGCTTGCAACTTAGCTATTGCTGCGTGTGTGACTAACATTTGCACGATGGCAAAGTGGGCAGCAACCTCGACCGAAACCTGGCACGTCTGGTTCCCTCGTTTCAGGTGGTGAAGACTGCACTCCTAGATGCGTCTGGAGTGGCTTCCCTGCTGACGACTGCTGAAGCCGTGGTGGTGGAGCTTCCCAAGGAGGAGAAGGATGCCATGGGCGGCATGGGGGAATGGGGGCATGGGCGGTATGGGGGGCATGGGCATGTGAACACGCTCGGTGGGGGACCATTTTGTAGAAAAGACTGGAGGGCATCCCCGCACGGTCGGGACTGTGCGGGCTCCACCTCCCTGTGCATAGCCTCAGTCCCGCCCGGACCGTTACGTGTCTGGTGGCAGTGGTGCGGTGCGTGGCTGCTCATTTATCATATGTCCGATAGATTGAATAAAAGTTATCATGTTCCTAACGGTCGGTTTTCTGTGTTCCTCGTAGGGTCGTCGGTCCTTTTATGATACCCTGGTTCTCTACTTAACGTGGTGGGGCAGTGCATTTTTTGTGTAGGCCTCAGTAATGCGTTCAGAAAGAGGTCTAAGAAAGACACCATTCTAGTAGTACTCCTCGGTGAAAGAGACCTAACATCTTCGAGTGAAGTTCTCTTCAGTTGCCCAAGGGAAGACATGATAGCACTTTTCCAACGGTGAATTCTCCAGAGGAAATTATTTCGTCTCCTAATTGTAGCCCCAATTTCCATCGCGTACACGAGCGTGATGTCATTTGCCAGGTGCAGCAATCTATCAAAATTAATAAGGGCAGCACATGTGGCAGTGTGCTCATACACTCTGCCAGCATTGTAGGTCAGTCATAGCATACTTGGATCCCCATTAGTCCCGGGCTCCACTGGCAACACTGGCACAGTCCCTCGAGGAAAAATGAGCCTGCAGTAGAGAATGCCGCGCTCTAACAACACCTCTTCGATAAGAAAGCCCAAATGCTTTCCTGCGTCACTGAAGGCTACCATAAGCCACAAATTGGATACAGTGTTTTGCTGCAAACCGTATTCTCACCGATAGGACACTATTTGCTGCCGACACTGTAGTCCAATCTGGCCAAACATTGTTTAGTGACACAGGGAAGCACTTGGGCTCTCTGATCGAGGAGGTGTTGGCTTTGAGGGATGTGGTGCGACCTTCGCCCGTGTTCTCCCCCTCTTTAGGCTCGCTCAGTGTTCCCTTCTCCGAGTACATTAGAAAATGTTTCGTTCACATGCCTGGCATCTGGTGGCCAGAGCAGGAAGCTGGCAAGCAGGAGCTGGCCTGGAGGGACGGATCCTTCCAGACGAGGCAGTGGTGCTAGATTTCTGCCCGAGGCCGCCGTGCAGAGTGCACGCAGGTGTTATGTCGTCGTTCGGCTAGGACTCGCGAGTGCCGACACAGCACTCCTGCTCAATCAGTGCTGGAGTCCACAAGGCGAACTAGAAGAACCCAGTGCAGCGAGCTCACAAACTACCTTGGACAAGTTTTGGTTCTTGAGCAGTCTGGTCGCGAAGCTCTTGTTATACTTAGGGCTGCTCGGGTGTGTGGGGCATTTCTTGGTTTCTGCATTGCCTTCTTCAGGAGCGCACTGTGGTGCAAGAACAATCTGGAATTGTTCAAAGAGTACCAAAGAGCACGCAGCTGTGCACTCTGTGGATTAAAGCCAAACGGAAAGGAAGCGCCGAAGTGAGCAGCACGTGGAGCACCGCTCAGTTTTGGTGACGGCACCAACGGGCACGCACCCATTAATTTTCCAGTAGTTGAGTAAAAGGGTCAAATTGGGACGCAATTCTCGTGGACTAGAATTTGCTCCAGAATACTGTATGTTGCCGCATATAAGTTCGATCTTTCCAAAATGGGTATCTAAAGAAACATTTTTAATGTGGAAGCATTAACTGTTCCATGGGACGGGCCGACGTCATCAGCCACGCCAAACGGCAGATAAACTCCCGAAGCCGCAGAAAGCCACGCAAAACAGCAGTGATATGAAGCCACTGCGCGTCAGTTTCAATTAGTGCCTCCCCAAGGCACTGCGTGTCCGCAAGGCAGCGGCTCCACTGCTCCACGCCCAAGGTCAGCGAGGCGAAGAGAGCACGTGCACTCGACCGTCGATGCAAGTACGCCGCAGACAAAATAAGGGAGCGAAGGAACGGGATGCATGCTTTTGCATTCACAACTCATAAGAAGTGCTTTGCCTCAAACGTTTTTCAACAAAAAAAACTTTTTTTTTATTGGTCAGTATTTGAGAGAGGGGCCTATATTCGGAGTCGACCATTACGCAGCAATATACGGTAGACTCCATGCGCTCAGAGGGCAACTTACAAATGTTGTGGGTACAGAATGTTCGACCACTGCACTTGCTCGTGCAGTTCGACCATTGTTCAGAAAAAGCAGAGATGCTGCTTCCATGAGACCTCGTAGAGTGGAGGGCAACGGATTGCGTCGATAGAAGGAGACCAGCAAATTAGCAAATTCACGCAAGATCATTTAAAATCGGAAACAAGATACAGAGTGGGATTCTGACGTGCAAGTGCTGTACTCGATTGCGCTGGGTGTACGTCTTTCTTTGGAGCGTCCTCCCTGCTTTGCAGCCGTGCAAAACTATCAATAGTCGTACGACCGATAGTAGACTATTCTAAAACTCATGAGCAACCTCGGAATCCACGTAAAAAATCTGGCAAATGTGCAGAGATCAATAAAATGCGATTGCAACTGAACCGAAGCACCAGCATAAATATTCTCAAGCATTCTTGCAACTAGATCCAAACAAAGACATTATCGATAGTAAACTCAAAAAAGCAATGCGTGGACTACATGCATGTTAAATGTGTTCTCACACTGCCAACAGCTTAAAAAAAAAAAATGGTTTTAAACAAGTATTTAGCAATTTACAAAAAAAATGGAATGATGGAGTCTCTTGTGGGCCTCTTTCGTAAGCAGGTTCACCCATTTTCATGAGGCTGCAGTAGACCCTCGAACCAACAATAATGTTCACCACTTGGAAGCACAGCGTATTGCACGGCATGCAAATGGAACCTAGACGAGCCGCCTCTTCCACGGCACATTGTAAAGAATGCACAAGTTAAGTTTTCAGCATTGCTCATTTGAAAGAGTCGACCACATTGACATTAAAGTCTCTCCAGGCCAGTGAGCTTAGCTTTGCACGCACTGCATGTCCTCACCCAGGATTGGCTATAACTTGCACCAATGCACTTGAGATTGAGCAGCAAACTTTACTGCCCAAGGTTACTCTTCAAATATGCACGTGCGACATAACAGTAGCTTTTTAGTAGCTTCCTAGTGCGAGAGCAATAAGCAAGTGCGCATTCAGACCGATTGCACCCCACATTGAATCTTTGGGCAACTGCCACACAGAAAGGACCCAAAGCATAACCTTTCGAGACCAAGTCTGTTGACATGAATGGCAGACTCGAGAGTAGCTTTTTAATAGAGGCAGTGGCAATGTTTAATCAGCTGAAGCAGACCTGCTCAGGACTGCACTGCAAAACTTTATATAAGATCGACTTGAAAGATGTGGTAGTTTCACATGTTTATTCTTTCTTCAATCCTGACCCGCACCGTCACGCTCTTCTTCCACGAAGTCGCCAGTGTGTCGGGTACCTTTAAAGTTACAATGTTCACAAAAGACTAGAATCACCATGTCAAAAGGGCCAAGTGCTCACATACAAGCGATCCACATCACTGAGTTGGGACTAGAATTGACTAGGAGTGGTCTGCATCAGACACATGTGGTCACTCGCCCCAAAGTCTTCTAGAGCCCCGTTGAAGATATGTATGGCCATCTGTAGCCAATATTACCAATCATGGTTACAAAGCATTTGATACAAGAGTTGGAGGAGCCAGATTCTTTCTCCATTCAGTGGCTACGTCACTTCATTGTGTACTAGTAATAAAAAATTTGCATACTGTACACCACACAGCAAGTGTCAACAACTAAATGTCTGAACAAGATGACAGAATTGTTCCTTCCAGTGCTGCTCAGTCGCACCATGTTTCAACGTTTACATTTCGGCACGCTCACTACGAGTCGCCCTCACTAGCAACTCGCGCAAATGTCCCACGCTTCTCGCTGCGGTCGACGGAAAAGCCACCCACAAATCACGGGGACTTTCCCGTCGCTCAGACAAACCTTTTGACTGCAGGTGTCAGGCGTATAGTGCGCAGCCACGAATTGAGAAAACCAGAATGCACAATTCGCCTCTTTGCTGAATCGAGTCCTACGAGCACTTTGGAATGTAGAAGAGATTCCAAGCAGAACCCTCGGCAATCGACCGGATTGCCCGTGGCTCCAGTCGAGGGCCGGCGATACCACGCAGCCAAACTCTTTTTGTCCTGCACAGTAAGCCAAGTGCACCAGCATTGATCGCACGGGAGAGTGCAGAACATTCGCTGAAACGCGTGGAAGAAGCGAACGATGCGGCCAACGTGCCAAGGTGAACTAGGACACGCATCCTGGCAGCCTGGCACCGTCTGCAAACGATGCATACACTTGACAGGAGCTTGTCTTGGTGGGGGTAACTTTGGAAGCCATGGCCCCGCTTCTTTCGGGCCCAACCAGTTGCTTGTCGACGAGCACGAGCGGGGACGGGAGGCGGGTTGCCGCGTGGCGCTTCCGGCGTGCGGGTCTCGAATCGGCCACATCAGCAGCTGGGCTGGGTCTCCTCGGGGGTGAACCCGGTCGGCTGCTGCCCAGCTCCTTCATGGCCGCCGACAGCATGCGCCGCAAGTCGGCCGGGAGGTCCTCGTCCTCCGGCACGTCACCGGCCGACGGCTCGAGGCCGTCCCGACACACCACGGTCCTCGGTGCTTCAGCCACTCCTGCATGGGGCACCCAGCGTGAGCATGCTGCACCCTAAACCCTTTGAGCACCACTTTTTTTTTTTCTTTTCCTGGATACTAGACGCAAATTTAGGTCTCGGTAACACTTCAGCGTGCTCGGTAAAAAATATTGATTTATAAAACACGCATTATTTCATGGCCGAAAAGTTAATTGATGTCTGTGTGCCTCCAACCTACAATGTATTTCTGATATTGTACTTTTCGAGTCACGATCCTATGCAGTGGCACCTCGACCTTACAACCTGAGGTCACTCTTTGGAGCAGTCTCATTCTGCCTTTGTTTATTCGGAACTGTAACTTCCTTGTTTTTACAATCGTAGAATACCGAATTCATTAGTAATTTCTAGATCTCAGTGTTCGCCAGGAAGCGGGGCATTGAACGACATTGATTCACCATTCTGTAACAACGGAGCATACCAAAACGGGAGTCGCCTAAAGAAACCACAAAATATGTGCCATCAAAAAATTAAAGCCGTTTACAACTCCCTGTAACGCCGAATTGGAGCGCAGCTCTTGGGGGGGGGGGAAGGCGCGGAGGGGGGGGTCACATGACCTTGGGGCGGTCACATGACCTGGGGGCTACGTGACCTGGGGGTCACGTGACCTCGGAGGGAGTCACGTGGCCGGGGGGTCACATGACCTCGGAGGGGGGGGGTCACATGACTCAGGGGTCACGTGACCTCGGGGGTCACTTGGCTGGGGGTCACATGACCTGGGGGCCACGTGGCCTAGGGCGTCACATGACCTGGGGGGTCACCTGACCTGGGGGTCACATGACCTGGCGGGGGTCACATGACCTTGGGGTGACCTTGCGGTTACGCCGACGGCGACGCCGCCTCAAGCCGGAAACGGGCGCCTAAGAGCTGCGCTCTAAAAGTGACTACAAGATGAGACATTGTTTTCATCGCTTGCTGAAACAACACAGGCATGGCGCTCAAAAGCGTTGATAGTGCAAAGGAGACTCCAAGAGCGGCAACACACCTAAACAGGCTAGAACGGGCGCAAACTCTAAAATTCCGAGGACACCTAAGCACTTCTTATGAGTTGTGAATGCGAAAGCATGTATGTCGTTCTTTTGCTCCCTTAGTTTGTCTGCGGTGTACTGGAAGTCGACGGCCACGTTTCGCTACTGCCAAGATTGTGGCTGCCGCCGGTATGTAAATAGGCGCCGAGAGAAACAGAAGCAACCGCAGCCTCCCCCCCCCACCCCCTCCGGCAACGCCTGACACGAGAGCGGCGGCGGAGCGCGCTCCACTGTCTTCGCTTTTACCGGTTTACCTTCTTCCGTTGTACAGGGAAGAGGGCTTCTCTGTGGAGTGGCGTTCCTCGGAACTACAACGCGTTGCGGCCAATGGCTATCTAGGAGCCGTTTTGCTGGGAAGTTTTGCACGTTTCATGGCGGTTACAGACGCTGCCGGGAGGGTGGGAATTTCTTGCACGTTTTCGCAGTTACAGACACTCCCAGCTCCGCTCCATGGGACAGTTAATGCTTTCGCATCAATAACAAAGCGTCATATACCGTATTTACTCGCATAATGAACGCACTTTTTTTCCCGAAAAATCGATGCAAAGTTGGGGGTGCTGCTCATTACGCGGGGTAAGATTTTTGCGTCCGTATTTACTCGTATAATGAACGGTCCATTACCAGAAACATCGACGTAACTTCTTATCCCTTTGCGCGCTGGGTGCGACTCCGAAAACCAAACTACGATGCCAAAAAAAGCTCCTCTCCATGTTTTCTTTCTGGCGCATTTCTTTCTTTCCGCTCCGCTTTTCTTCTTATTTCCTTGCGCGCGTCATCAAAACCAAACTGCGCTGTATAAAAAAAAAAAGTTTTTTTATGTTTCTTTTTTCTGGTTCCGTGACTTTCTTGCCGCCTTTCGCAAGCTTTTTTGTTTTGCTTTGCTTAGCCAGGGGCTTTTCTTTCTTATCTCCTTGCGCGGCGCGCGACGCGCAACCCCGAAACCAACCAGCGCTAGTGCAAAAGGGGGAAAAAAAAAGAAAGCTCCTTTTTGTGTTTTTTTTTCTCTTGGTTCTCTTTTTTTTTTTGCCGCCTTTTTGGCAAGCTGTTTTGCTTCGCGGCGAGAACTTCTCCGCTTCTTTTCTTATCTCCTTCCGCGAGGCGCGCGACCCCAAAGTCCAGACTGCGCTGTGAAGCAAAAAAAAAAGCTCCTCTCCGTGTTTTTTTCTTGCTTCCGCTGGATTTTTTGTTTTTTAACGCCTTTTGCAAGGTGGTTTGTTTGCCCACGCTGCCCATGCATTCACGACCTCACTGCACCAGGATAAAAAAGTGCATTCATTTCGCGCGCGTGGGGGGAGGGGGTCAAAATTTTGACGTCCGAGTTGGGGGTGCGTTATTACGCGAGGGAAAAAAAAAGTCAAAATATTTAGAGCCGACTTGGGGGGTGCGTTCATTACGCAGAGTGCGTTCATTGTGCGAGTAAATACGGTAGTAGTGATTCGAACTGGCCAATGGTTTCTCGCAATGAAGTACAAAGTACCCCGTAATGGGCTAAAATCCTAGTCTGGCACGTGAGATACGCCTCTGTGTTTCCCCGCAGACCTTCTCTTGATTCTGCCACAAGTGCCTTTCTTTAGTTCTATTTGTTTTATTTTCACGCCGTTTGTTCAAATCTTCTTTGCCTGCTCTGCTCCTGGCGCTCCTGCACTTCGTGTGAACTCGATACGCTTGAGTTCATACACGCTGAATATTATGTACCTGATGTCTTCTCTTAATTTGAGTTCTGAAATACTGCAGGCTAACTCACCGAGACAGCTGAAGACAATGATAGGATTTTATATTATCTAACGGGTTATGCTTCCTGCATTATTTTGATATCTAGCACTCGTCAGCTGGGCGCATCATAAGTGTTTTCTTGCTTTTCTCGTGCTGCTAGACTGCTTTTTACTTTTTTGCTGACTTTTTGCACGGCAGTTACTGCCCTTCTTCAGGGACGTTTCTTCTAGTAATTGTCTTTAAAATGTTTTAGTTTGGCGGCATCACACAGGCCATTATATGCTTTCGGTTGCCCCGCACTCTTGTATACTTTCATTAATGTTCATGACCCCAAGACTAGCTAACACGACATATTCACACCGGTATGGCGCTCAGTATTTAACAACTTCTTAAAGCTCTGGAACATTTCCCAAAATACAGAAAGTCGTCTGCTGTTGTTCCGGTCCTAAAGTCGGGAAAGAAGGTGATGTTCGTAACTATGCACGCGATTTCTCTTCTCTCTGCTACAATTTCCAAGATCTTTAAAATAGCCGTCCATCAATCTCCTTTACCTTTCACATTTCGAAACTTGTGCGAATTCCCGATCAGCATTGCTCATGTAGGTAGATGAACTGAGCTGCTGCAAATCTTGTTATGTTTTATGTCTACTGCATCTCGTGCTATATGTAACAGAGGTCAGTTAGACGTTCTAGTAGTTTGACTTAAGCAAAGGCCTTTTAACGTGGTGAATGGCACGATTATTTAATCCAACCTTTCCTCACTGCGGAGTATGTGGCTCAGTACACGACGGGATTAATAACTATTTGTCAGAGAAAGACGCGTACGTCCGAGTTAACAACATGATCTTTTCGTTTTATACAGGGCATGCTTTAGAATGACGCATATTCGCTTCGCTCATTGGTGTTTAGAAAATGACGTCCATTTGGATTATTCTATATCAAAGTAATGACATATTCTAGCAAGTCCTACCATATATTTTTTTCCATACAGTTATCATGGGGGAGCTGTTGTCACGTGTAAAGTGAACTTGAGGGACCTTGCCCTTGGCGTTGTTTTTGTTTCTGCCATGACATTTGACACTCACGTTACCAGAGTGGCCCAATCGGCCCCTTGGCGCACGTTAGGTGCCGCGTCTCGTTCATAACGACGTAATCTCAAAGAAGCCCGTCCGCAATTTTCACGTTGTACTGTTCCTTGGATTAGATCCCAGCTAGAGTACGCTTAGGTTGTTTGGAACGCAGCATTTCGGAAAACAAACCATGCTTATCTATCTAGCTGAGTCCAAAACAAATTTATTTCCCACTTCAAATACCATTGCTTTGATAAAGGTGATCCTTGGCTTAAACGTTGGGTGTAACTCCTCAACGTGTGGAGCCTGCAACAGCGTCGGGTGAAGAGCAGATGTGTATTTTGTTCAAGGCCCTGCACAGATCTACTGACTCTCCCAAGTCTTCTGTCCGAAGTGAGCGCTAGAGTTCCACGTGTGCCTAGACGGCTTCAATCATATTTTTATATAGCTCGGCATTTTTAGCCGCTTAGACCCGATTCAAAGATCGTCTGGAGTGTACAACCGCTACTCTGATACAATTAATCTTTTTTAACTCATGCGAGCCAGCGTTCCGAAACGCTGCTCGAAGGCTTCCTCTTGCAAGAAAAGAGCCTGATGAGTTGAAGAGTTGATGTCGTTGTCAGTACAATATCCAAGTACTTGCTTTTCGTTTCACACCTGGTGATGTCTCGGTTTCGTGATTTTGATTTTCTTCTTGATTTGAGTGTCTTTTATACTTGTTAATATTTCTAGTCTCAGAATGGTGAACTACATTCCCTCTCTGCTCTCGTGTGTATGCGTGCTTGTATGTGTGTTTTCGCTTGTTTTTTTTTTCAAATTGTGCCAGCACAAATACCGATCGGTTGTTCCTGGACACTATAATAAACATTGATTGATTGATTTAATAGTATTATATTATTAATCATTGAAAAATAATAATAATAATAATGTTTAATTTCGTTAAAAGAGTAAAGGACTGCTGCATTTGCCACGAATGTGGTGGAAAGGAGCGATCATTTTCCGAATGGAAGCTGCACCTAATGATTTATTTGATGCCGAAAATTAAGTTTCAAGGTTGCACAGATAAATCTTTGTGGTGCCAGTACTAGACCAACAATTAACCCTGTTGTGCGCGAAAAACAAATGCTTCGCGCCGCCCGAACAATTTAAACATGGCCATGTCTATTCGCCCGTCAGCCGGAAAATCCTCGAAATTCTACAGGCCGTCACCCTCCTTTGGCTGTCTGCAATCATGAGACGACTGCCGTTAGAATACTACTTTTTTATCTTCCCGACATTTCGTGTAAACATATTTCGGTGGAAACATATTTCGCGGACAAGTTTTGTGGATACACGTTTCATTGGCACTCGTTACGCGAATTCCACGCTGCAGGGACATTTCGTCGCACGTCACTGGATCTAGTGATAACCATGCACGGCCCCCGTCAACGCCGCTTCGCGGCGAGTCTGAGGCGGCTCATTACGAATAAAAGCTAATCTGAGCTGTCGATGAAATGATCTGTCGGTGAAACATTGCTTGTCGATGAAACGATCTGTCGACGAAACGTCGATTTATGAACTGATTGCCGCCGCCAATAGGAGGCGACTGCCGGTAGGATTTCGGGGAAATTATTTTCCTTGCTGCAGGGATAATAGACACCGACCTTCTAACATCGATCTCTAAGGATCAGGCCAAATGTCCGTTTTGACATTTATAACCCAAACCTACTTCATCATCGCCTTTCAGGTCCAATTTGCAGTACTCGCAAGCAGATTTCTTGATCTCACACTGCTCTCTGTGCTCCTGTAAATAAATATGTAGAACAGGCTATCTAGAAGAATACACGAAAGCATCAACTACAATCATTAATGTCGTCTTGTCTATAAAGCATAAAGAGCTACTAGCTACGAGCAGCTTATCTTTCTTTTGTACAAACTTAACTTTGAAGCCTGCGGTCAAGGCACCACGTTGTTGTTTATCTAAATTTGTTTTTTGTTTTTTTTTGAACATTGTTGCTTGGAGCAGAGTTACATCAGTGCAGTTTTAATTTTATTATTATAGACGGATGAACATTGCATTCTTAAATGCATTATTTTATCATTTTGCAAACGCTATACATAATAGAACTTATAATTACTTCCGGCCACAAATTAATATTTGATATTTTTTTTTAACTTGTTAAAAGTGTATTTTTTATAAGCAAGCATTATCATTCGATGCTAATAACATAAAATATAATAAAACGAATGACGCCTCTACAATGAAGGCTTCGTTCGCCAACAGAATTTTTTTTGAATAAAATGTGCTTCTACAATCACTCGATTAAATTGATTAGACTATAATGTGTCAATATTGCGTTACATCATCATTGACACGGCTGTAAGAAAAAGATTGGTTGCTCAACATTAATACTATTATAAATGGGAAAAGAAAAAAATTCATGTTTCAGATGTACGACGTATTTGTGGTTAACATTTTGGACTCGAGTGCGAATATGACAAGTCAGAGACGACAATCAAAAACTTCCGGCGTCCTTCTCGGTCCTGTAAAATTTTTATTCTTTTTAATAACTCAACATATCCTAGCTTTCAAATGCTGAGCGTTATCTTTCGCATAGCGCCACGCCACAACATATGCAAATTTAAGGCAAGCCAAAAATTACAAATGTAGTCCACTTCCTGAACTCACACTGAAACCAACCAATCATGCTGCGTTATGATAGCTTTCTTGCCTGTATTCTACAGCGTGAAACATAGCCACCTAAGAAGCCCGTACTTTTTGACGCATCGCAGAAATTGTGGTGTCTAGTATCAGCGACCTCAACTGCTAACTTTACAAAGAAATCATGAATAACCCCCACTATATCACCTGCCCTTTAGGATGAGTGGGAGTTTAGACGGAGGTGTACCTTATTAAATTAAATCAAGAAATATATAAACATATACGTTAGTATATATACCTCAAGTCTATATTAATATCATCTGGTCTTGATTAGCCCTTTTCTGCATCTCCACATTAGCACGTTTTTGGAACAAGCAACGTGACCAATGAGTAAGGCATCCTACCACGTACAACTATACGGTAAATGGAACGCGTCTCCAACTGGCGTGTTTCAGGCTTCCTAAAGAGTAGTCCCTCATGTTCTGCCTGATGACGTCAGAGAAGTGTCATGTTGACGCCGGGCGCGATCCTAGCGGTGTCACAGCAGCGCTTGTGAATCTGGCAGACGCCTGTTCTACTGCGGGTCGCTTCCCACCTTGACAGTGGCACGGAAGCTTTAGCAGCCAGAAGTTGGGTGTCCACGACGACATCGACACTCGCGCTCACCCGTACTTTTAGCCATGACGTGTAGCACCAAATGCCAGGATCGCAACATCGAATAAACTGACAATTTGGGCTTCGTGACGTCATTGGTTATCCCTTCGGGGCCACTTTTTATGTCAAGGCAGGATAGGGTGTTAAACACGTCAGTCGAAGACGCATTTCAGAAACCGTAGTAACACCAATCGCTCACTGATTGCTCACCTTTTCTAAAGAGAATGCGTAAAATCTTTACAGTTCTCGCAGTGCACAACACGCATCGGACACTCGGAGGCATGCTTGGACTTTTCCTTCCGTGGCATCTCGCCTTCACACTCATCGCAGAACACTGGCTTCTCGGGGCATTCTTGATCATGATCCTTCAAATTACGATAAAAAATATAAAACTTGTTAAAGACTACCGGCACGATGCTTTTCATACATGCCAAACTGTAGTTAGAAACTATGCATATAAAATTGCCTTGTTAATGACGAGACAGTCGAGATTATAATTGTCTTTACAAGCTTAGTTTTTCATCAATCGCCTGGCATTCGGCTTTAGAGCTTAACTTGATAACTGTTGCTTAGGTATTTCTGGAAGGGCGCTTTTTTGTTTCCTCGTATGTAAAGCGAGACTTTGTTTCGGTAATTTAATGATGAAAAAATAAAATGAAAGCCGTTTACAACTCCCTGTAACGCCGAATTAGAGCGCAGCTCTTGAGGAGCAGGGGAAGCGCACGGGGGGGGGGGGGTCACGTGGCCTGGGGGTCACGTGACCTCGAGGAGGGGGGGGGGGAGTTTCCCCGCTAAATTTAGCGGGGAAAATTTTCCGATAGATTTAGCGGGGAACATTTTCCGCTAGATTTAGCGGGGAAAATTTTCCGCTAGATTTAGCGGGGAAAATTTTCCGCTAGATTTAGCGGGGGAAAATTTTCCGCTAGATTTAGCGGGGGAAAATTTTCCGCTAGATTTAGCGGGGAAAATTTTCCGCTAGATTTAGCGGAGAAAATTTTCCTCTAGATTTAGCGGGGAAAATTTTCCGCTAGATTTAGCGGGGAAAATTTTCCGCTAAATTTAGCGGGGAAAATTACCCATCATGCACCGCGCGGTTACGCCGACGCCGACGGCGACGCCGCTCAAGCCGGAAACGGGCGCCTAAGAGCTGTGCTCTAAAATCTATCACAATATGTTTGGCACGAAGCCACGTTCGCTAAAGTTGTTAATGGCTTGTATCGTTGATTCTATTTTTTAAACGTAAGTAATTTCGGTGGTGAGCTAAGTATAAATTCTTGATGCGCAAGAAAAACAGGGAACAAACTAAAAAGATATAGAAATAGTATCAAGTAATTGATCTACCTTATTAGTTTATTCGAGGCAAGATAGCGTAGTATACCCATCACATTGCTCTCCGAAATTCAAACGTCTTTAAAATTTAGGTATATATAATTATTGAACAGTGTTTTTTATTAAGAATGTCGTCGACAACTTCCACTGACCTCAAAGGTAGATTGTAGCATGTTTTTAATATTGATCAGGTCAGCTTCACAAACAAAGAAAATAAATGTTGATTTTGTTGACGTTTCGAAAGACTGCTCGCCACGCCATAATGATGTCTTCTAGGAGCTGTGGGTATACTTCAAATAAAATAATTCTGTTTCCCACACCATGAAAAAATACAGGCTGTTTAATCTTATTTCGAATTGATTTCTTCCAAACACCGGTTGACAGGTACATGACTGCATATTCAGCACGTATATATCAGACTCAACGGACATTGTTAAAGGAGTAGCGGTCACTGTAAGTTGGCTAATTAGTTAACATGGGTTGATTAACTTTCTAAGTATTGGTTTTATGGGTCACGTCGCAATTGCGTTATGAGCGGAAATCACTATTAGGGGCCACGCCAATTTAAAGAGTGCTTACAGGCAATGGCTTTTTCAGCCATCAATCGGTTGTCACGATTTTTCGCTAGATTTTAAAATTGAGCCTAAAAGAGCACCCTAAGCCCTGCTCACCTAGACGTTTAGAAGAGTGACGTAGTCGCCTCAGTCACATTGTCACTGGGATCATTCGATTTACCTGCATCAGTCTGCACCGGTGCAGAAAAGTTCAGATCACTGTACTTCCGGTTTTCTCAAAATACAACGCGCGGGTCTCACTCATGACCCGCGCACTGCATTATGGCAAGTTTCGGCGTAATCGCGTGGTGCATTATGGAAACGTCTCATAATGCAACCCGCGGGTCTCACCCGTGATCCGCGCGTTGCATTATGCGACGTTTTCGATATTGACGTCACACGTGACGTCACGAGTGACGTCACGAGTGTCCCGCGCGTTGCATTATGGGAAACATTTCATAATGCAACGCGCGGGTCATGAGTGAGACCCGCGCGTTGCATCATGAAATGTTTCCCATATTGACGTCACATGACGTCACGAGTGACGTCAAGAGGGTCATGAGTGACGTCACGGGGGTCCCGCGCGTTACATTATGGGAACGTGACATGATGCAACGCGCGTGTCTCACTCGTGACCCGCGCATTGCATTATGGAACGTTTCCCATAATGACGTCAAGAAAGGAGGGCAGGAGCACGGGAGGAGGGGAGGAGCACGGGAAGAGGAAAGGACGAGGAGGGGAGGAGGAGAAGGTACGGATGAGGAGGAGGGGCGGATGAGGAGGAGGGCATACCCTCCCTTCCTCCTCCTCAAGAGCTGCGCTCTAATTCGGCATTACAGGGAGTTGTAAACGTCTTTCATCTTTTTCTGTGCCATTTTGAACAAATTCTTGTTTTTCTTCATTTATTTGGTGTTATTTGGATCTTGTCTGCATCGTACAACAGGAATAAAAAAAAAATAGAAAACTCTAGAAACTCGAGATTTTAAACATACTGTCGGTTTAAAACGAAGCGCGAGAGAAAGACACCAAGTTACTCGTCTATTTCCGCGCCTTAATAACAACTTACGCCACGTTCATCATAAGACATTGCACTTTTGCAGGCGCCGCAAAGAACCACTCGCTTCTGGCACTCCGTGTCCAGATGATTTTTTACGTTTTCGTTGAGAACGTTGACACCGCAGTCGGTACACTCCCTTGCCATCTTCGGACACTGATACTTGTGCGTCTGGGAAAAAGCATACACTTGTGAATACATTGGTGAAGAGTATTAAAAAAAATCCAGCGTGGGTTACAAACTGGGAACAGATAATTAAAATATTAGTCTTTTTGTTCACCATCAGAAAACAAATACCAGGTGTTTTTGCGAATGCTTTCACAAATCTCTACAAATAGTGTGGTTGAGGAAAAAAACAAAAGAAAAACTTGTCGTAAACAGAAAGTTGCGGCGGAAAAAACTGGATTACAAACAAGAAAACACCTATTAATAATATAATTACGTAAAATTTACTTATTACCATATAATTAGTAAAACTAAACATGGTTTCCATTACAAACTTGCTGCGCGTCATCAAAAGCCCCTAAATAA